>JAAIXI010000224.1:2504493-2702475 GCA_013403645.1 Heliconius nattereri | reverse complement strand
CCGAACTAAGTCTACCAGATAAAGTTTCTATATGCGGACCCCATTGTAACTTAGCATCTAATGTTATACCTAAGAAAACAGTTTCATTAACTACTTTTAGTTCCTCATTGTTCATCAAAACCCTGGTTTCTACTTGTTGCACATTCTTAGTAAAGAACCTGATACATTTAGTTTTACTACTATTTAAAAGCAAGTTATTGGCACTAAACCAGTGTAATATCCTAGAAAGAGCATTGTTTACATCGTCAATTTCCAATTGCCGTCTATTAACCTTAAAAACTAAAGATGTATCATCTGCAAACAACACCATTTCACAGATATCTTTCATAAAGTGAGGTAAGTCATTAATGTACAAAAGGAACAAAAACGGACCCGGAATAGTTCCTTGTGGCACCCCCAATGCTACAGGTGACCCGTGTGATAGTTTCCCGTTGACATTTACCTTTTGAATCCTATCACTTAAATAAGAAGTGAGAAGATCCAAAGCAATGCCTCTTATACCATAGTGGTGTAGCTTCCTGATAAGAGTTTTATGCTGCACACAATCAAATGCTTTGGATAGGTCACAAAACACCCCAAAGACTTCACGTGACTCCTCCCAAGCCCCGAATACACTCTAATAATTTGACCCCAGCATCAGATGTTGACCTTCCACAAGTGAAACCAAATTGACCACCAACCAATTGAAATCAAGAAACACTCCACAATCAATACATCTATTAAAAATTGTAACTAAATCAGAATATCAATTAAAGAATTTATGATATTAACTGAGACGCTCTACAAGTCGGCTGTCTTTTTCATACTACAGTGTAAACTCTATATAACGACACTGAAGGGACTGTGCATTTTATGGCGTTATAGAGAGTGGTCGTTAAATGGAGAGAAGAAAAATCAGAATTAGAAAAAGAAAAAGTTTATTTCAGTCTGGTGTTAGTAGTTATACCGTATAAAAGAATCTTATTTGAACGCTATTGCGTATATTGTGTTATTTTTGTCTGACGTCTTTTGCTGCACCAGTAATTTTGTTGTATGTTTTTAATTATTTTATCCATATCTTGTGATATTGAGGCATTTTGGTGATAAAGGAAGTAATTTTCCAATAATTTAGCTGCTTTCAGAGCTTCTTCAATGCTCGGTGGAGGCTCAAGCTCATCCGTCTCATCTTCTTCATCTCCTTGTTCTTGATCCTCAGTTTTTCTCACTGAATCTAAAATTTCTGTGTCTGTGAGTGAAGCCGTTGTAAGCAGGCAGTTGTCTACTTCGATGTAGGTTTGAAAATTTACCGTATTTTCTGCCATGTTGACCTGTTGAATCCACTCAGTTAATGGAAAGTCGTCGTCGCTATCAAACTCAGGTTCTGTTTCCACGTCATCATTCGTAGAATTGATACAAAGTCCAGCATGTCGAAAAGAGTGCTGTATAGTTGTAGGTGTCACTTCTTCCCAGGCTTTAGATAAAAAATTTACTGCATGCAGCATATTAACAGAAGTTTTACCTTCAGATTCGACTAGCTCCATCAATAATTTCCTTCTGTAGTGACCCTTGAGGCTTTTAATCACACTCTGGTCCATTGGCTGTAAAATACTAGTCGTATTTGGAGGAAGAAATGCCAACTCTATGTTTTGAAGATTTGATATAAACGGATGGGCAGGGCAGTTGTCAACAAGAAGTAAAATTTTTCGTCCCTTTAATTCTGCGTCCCACCTTCGCACTTCTTCTTCAAAAAGTTGACTGGTCATCCAAGCTGATTTATTAGCTTTATACGTCACTGGCAATTTTTTAATGTTCTTAAAACAGCGCGGATTTTTCGATTTACCTATTACCATTAGCTTTTTTTTTTCTGTGCCATCCATATTAGCAGCCACAAGCACCGTAATACGTTCCTTGGAAAGCTTTCCTCCTACACACTTTTCCCCTTTAAACTTCAGAGTTTTATCTGGAGTCAACTTATAAAAAATTCCTGCTTCATCAGCATTGAAAATGTCACTTGGCGCGTATTTTTCTATGAATTTTGACCACACTCTAGTAATCCAATCATGAGTCACATTCGTATCAACACTTCGTGCTTCGCCACTTATTTTACCATAGTTGATATGATGACGTTGCTTGAATTTTCCGAGCCATCCTTCTGATGCTTTGAAAGAAGTTAAACCAAGTAATGATTCGAAAGCTACACTAATGTCTGAATAATTTACATGATGGAAAACGAAACCATTATAAAATTCGGGAACATTATCCTTAATTAACGGTTCTGTAATAGTGGTGGAAGAACCTAAATCGTTTGTTAGACTGACTGGGAAAGTAGAGAAAAATTTTTCAAATGCAATGGCAACTTCCAAATCGGAATCAACAATGTGACCGTCAATACTAAGTTTAAAGTTAGAATCTTTAACCGAAGTTCTCCCAGCCTCGGCATTCACAACCTTCCAAGTGGCTTCAACTTTATTACTATCATTTCTGATTTTTGTTTTAATAAATAAAGATTTTGCAATTTTGCTAACTCTTTTGAAAATTTTACAGTAAGATTTTAAGTACTCTTTAAACTCTTCACCACTATTAAACTGTTTTTCATAATATAACATATACAGCGTCTCCCTACTCTTATAAATACCTGCTGTGGCCCAGTCACCAAAGATAGGACTATCAGTAATTGTAATCTCTTTGGAAGTAAATATTGAATGAAATTTATTAATAAAAGAGTTAAAAAAAGAATTGTACAAAGAATTCGGATGTAAAGTTTTATCTAAAACTAGTAAATTAGTTAGTAAACTAACTCTCATACGTTCCAAACGACTAACTGTGACGGGTACAAAAGCAATTTGTTTCTTAGCCTCCTGTTTTTTCTTACTATAGAATTCTACTAGCTGACCAGAGTGGTCAGAATTCAATTTATTAATAATGCTTTTGTAATATGGAATAATATCAGTAAATATGTTATCTACACAAGTACTACGCGTAGGAGTTATTCTGGTTGGCTCCATAAATAAATTCAGTAAATTGTGTGACTCATCCATTACTTCTAAAAATAATTTTAAATTGGCGGAGGGAGGTCTGTGTACACATATAACAATGAATTGCTCTAGTTGAACACACGCTAATTAGATAGAACATTCTACAGAAAGGGACACAATATCTTTTCGTTCCTTGACCTTAAGGTTCTTGTTTAATATAATAAGCGACCCCTCATGTATTGTGTTGAGTCTGCAGAATGAGCTTCCTACTGGTGGTTTCTGAAATTAAACATGAGCTGGTTCACCTTTAACCAATGTTCAGTAATACACATAATACTAATTTCCTCTGAGTTCATGAATAATTCCAGCTCTAGCTGCTTGCTCCTCGTCAAGCAATGGATGTTCTGATGTACTAATCTAATAGACTTAACATTTTTATTATTATTTTTGCATGGATATCGTGATGATGTGCAGTGTGTGTTATTATTGTTATTTAATTGTAAAGCTAGCTGGATCAATGGAATATTTAATAATGAATTAGAGCTAGAGGTTGCTACCTCTGTTGTCTGAGAAATTAATTTAAATGTTGAGAAATGTCAACAGAGTGTAAATTATTAGGTATAATGTCAGTCTGCTTAGTAGCTAATAACTAATAGAAGTAGTAGCCAAGTTCTTGGCTGATAAGTCAAAATAATAAGATAGCACAGAAGCTATTTGTCTCCTTAACCTATGACTAAAATAATATTTACTTTAAGTCAAAAATAAAGTTTTACTAACTACACACACCGGCAAAATTAGAGGAACACACAAAAAAAGCATATATTTTTTTAATTACTAGATTTTCGTGTATGTTTTTCAGTTCATTAAAGTTTTGTTATTCAAAATGAATATGAGACAACAGAAACTAGGATTAAACATTATTTATTTATAAAAATACAGACAAAAAAACAAATATGAGAAATTTTGAACGATTGAATTTTACGATAATTTTTTAAAATCAAATTTTCTTTGCAAATGTTATTAACAATCATTATTAATATCTTGTTTTGCTTCCGCGGGCACTTAATAGAGCTTAAATACGTTTGCCCATGCTCATAATGACATTTTTAATCATTTCCTGGCCTTAACCTTTTCCTGGGGCAAATTGCCCCACTCTTCAATCAGCGCCAATTTTAACTCTTCAATATTCCTGGGGGATGGAATTTTCTTCTGTAGTCTTCGTCCAATCATGTCCCAGACATGCTCTATCGGATTCATGTCTGGAGATCGTGCTGGCCAGTCCATTTGGGTAATTCCGACTTCATTAATGTAATCACGAACTACGCGAGCAGTGTGGGGCCGTGCGTTATCATGCATAAATATAAAATCTGGGCCTATAAATGGGGCAAAAGGCATAACATGAGGTTCCAAGATATCGGTTATGTATCTGTGTGCAGTAAGGGAACCGCCATCAATTATGACCAAAGCGGTGCGGGCTGTTAAAGTTATGCCACCCCACACCATGACAGACCCTCCACCGTATGACACTGTTTCGGTAAAATTTGCTTGATTATATCGTTCTCCTCGATACCTCCACATCCTTTCCCGTCCATCGATGAAATTCACACAAAACCGGCTTTCGTCAGAGAATAAAACACGACTCCATTCATCTGACCAATGTTGGTGCTGGCGAGCGAACAATAATCTTGCAACTCGATGACTTACCTCAAGTTTAGGCGCTTTGGCTGGTACGTATGACTTTAAACNAATTTTAACCCTTAATTTGGTAGAGGTTCAATGTGTTATATATATGTAAAATTTATGTATATTTATAAGTTTAGGGTAGTAAGGAATCCAGAAAAAATAAAAAAAAAATGTTGCGACCTTCAGGTTTCCAGGAAACCAATGTTCATCAGAGTGAACATTGCCAAATCTGTCGAGAAATACCACTTTATTGTAATGTTTACTGTGATGAACATAATCAAATTAGGGTACACGTTCAAACAGGTAGTGCGGTTTACAAAATATTTTTATTTATATAAAAAACAAAACAAAGACATAACAACATATCTTTTATAACATAATAGAGCCTCTTCTAGCATTTCACAAAAAACTTAGTATTATTTTGTATGAAAATTGAGAAAACAATTACGAGATTTTTTTCCGGTAACAAAACAGAGTCTTATATTACATTTCATGCAGTACACAGTAGTATTTTTTAGGCAATATTTGCACCTCCCCATGTCTTCTTTTGTATTAGGAAAGTGGCAAATATTGTCGAAACGTATGGGGCTAATGGGCCTGGATAGAGTGAGAACGTACAGACCGGTTCTTTTTTGTTAAATTTAGATATAGATCTTGCCGAAATATTTTCAAAGACATTTTTTTTCTGTCGTTAGTATTTTTTTTATATAAAATCCATGAATTATTTATACTTATATCTAACAACTGGCAAAGTATACCCATATACCATCTTCTAGACTTGAACGGTATTTTATAAAGAGATACTAACATATCACCCAGGTCTACACCCCCCATATGTTTATTGTACTCCCTTACTATTTGAGGACAGTCAACATCTAACTTTCGCTTTTCTACCTTACAATATCTCTTTATTTTATGCACAGGTGTGCATCCAACAAATGAACTTATCAGGGTGACAGGCTTATTGTCGTTCCAGCGAACGAGAGCCAGCTTGGTTTTGTCACATACGACCTGTGAATATGCTCCTCTCTTTTTCTTTTTCATTGCCTTTTCACTAGGCAAAATAGATCCAGCTCCCCTGGTTCTATTGTTACGAATCGTACCTAAACCAAATACGCCATAATTTTCTTTTAAAATATAAAATAACTCAGGCGATGAAAAAAAATTGTCACAAAATATGGTGGCTGGCTTTCTTTGAATAGATTGACACAGAGCTATTACAATTTGTGCCCCAAACCCAATTGAAATTTCTTGTTCAGTGAATTTATGAAAACGGAATGTATCTTCTCCTCCATATAGGATAAAGTCATAAATCATGCCACTTACTCCAGCTCGCACGTAATTTTTGAATCCCCACTTGTTGGGTTTATCTTTCATGTACTGCTTTCTGTTGCCTGCCTTTCTTCCTTTATAAGCAATCATCATCTCATCTATACTAAATTTGTTTTCATTTTCTTGCAGCAAACAGTTTTTTCTTATTTTTTCTGCTATTGGTCTTACTTTGTAATATCTATCAGTATCTTCTAAGCTATTATCAGCAAAGTGTAGAAATCTACGAATCTGTTGATAGCGTTTTAAACTCATTAGATCTGCTATCGGAGCATACCGGAATCTACTGCTCCAATAGTCTAGGTAACTAGGCATTGAGACAATACCCATAAGTATATGGATAGCTATAAAATCACGCATTTCGTCTTCTGTCACTTGAATAGATTTGCCAGTTTTTTGAACAGAGTATAGATTTGACTGTACGGTAATATCGGTCACAATGTCTGAAGAAAAAAATAAATTAAAATATTCTAGGGAATCTGCAGTGGGCAGGAAAGAGGCATTCATTATATTATGGTCTTGGTTTTCTTCAATTGTAGCTTGGTGACGGAAGGTGACGCTTTTTTTCCATTTATAGGTTAGTACAAATTTCGGAACTTTCTTTCGTCTTTTAGCCAGCATTGGAGTAATGTGCCTTTGGGCTCGAGTTTTCCTGGTAGCACTTTCAGGAGCTGATAAAGGGGCTTCAGACGGAAGAGATGGTATAGAAGATAAGGAAGGTATGTTCTTGTAGTTCGGTTCTCTAGTCGGTGTAGCTGGGCAAATTTGACGTAGAACTGGAGTCAATTGCAATGATGTTTCTGTAAAATCAAATTCAGGTGGATCGTCCCCAGTGTCATGATCTTCAGCATCAGGTTCAGGACTGCTTAAAATATGCATTCGCTCTAAAGATGAATCTAAAGATGGTGCTGATGATGAAGCTAAACTTGGAGTATGCAGATCTGCCAATTCATTGTCCATGTCGGACCTATCACTGGTATCTGAGGGAGCATGCTGTATAGGCACAAGCGCCAATATTTTTGCCGTGCGTCCATGCAAAGTATGCTGTTGGCAACAGAAAATACCGAAATAAGCAAAATAAAACCCATAACTTCAAAATGTTATATTCTTCTTTCTTCTTCTTTCTTCAATATTTGGCATCGTTCACCGTGATGAACATAACAAATTGTAGGTACTTTATAGGTTATTTGGCAATGTTCATCACAATAAACATAAGCTTTTGGCGGGTCATAAAACTTGAGGATTCACATAAAGGCACATAATTCACACACCAAAATATAACAAATAGTCTAGCGAAGTTAGTGAAAGCATTAAAATACTTGAAACAATAGAAAATCGAGTAAAATCTTTATATTTACCTTGCGGAACATAGACGACCCGCGAGGCGCCGACATTTTGCTTTGACAATGACAAGTAAAAGTGTTGCCAGGTGCGTAGACTATTTTTTTACTATTAAAAAATATTATATACGGTATGATAATATTACAAAAAATACGAATTTAGTGTAAAAATATAACGAAATATTTTTTTTCAGATTTTTGTCAGAGCCTGTGCTTAACCACTTTTTTAAATTTGTTCAGTGATAAATTAACCACGTCGTTTGGAAGTTTGTTATAAAAGTGTATACTTTGACCTACGAATGAGTGAGACACTTNTAAGCCTTCTTCTTATCGTTCGTTCACTTACACGCACTCTACGCACTTCTTCCAAGAGATTTCGGGTCTGAACAGCTGTTTGACGACGATTTCTCAAAGTTTGCACCCTTATAAAACGTTCGTCTACAGCACTGGTTGCACGATTTCTGCCTTGTCCCCGCCTCCGCACATAAGATCCTGTCTGTCTGTATCGTTTCACATTACGGTGGATCACAGATACTGATACACCCAACATTTGACTCACTGAACGGTATGTGTGACCTTCCTCTATCAATATCACAGCTCTGGCGACTTCGGTTGCAGGTAAATCACTCATTTTGTATGCAATACAAAGTTAAATCTCCAAACAACAACAACAAAATGAGCTAGGGCCACCATTGACTGCATAAACAAACTTTCTCAACAAACTCAACAAACTTATCGAAAACACTTAAAAGCGCTGACAGTCAACAACCACTTAACCCTAGAAAGATAACCATATTGCACTGTACACTAAAGATAACCATTCGTCGATTCAAAAGAGCCAGAATTTCTTCACAAGTTGTAGTTTTAAAGGTGGCTTTTACATCGGGTTTTTGAATTTTCAGCTGGATTTCTGCGTTGGTCCATTTAGTTATCTCCTCCACAATGTCATCAGTAATAAATATACTGAAGCATTCTACAGGTTCATAAAGGCATTTATTCATCCGAGTGGGACCCCTAGATGTTCGTATAATATTAACGGCTGATGTTCTACCACTTGTTCTGCCTTTAGTGGCTGTCCAACGATGATTGTTTTTGCCTCGAAGCGTTTGACGCTGTGGCATGACAATATAACTCGGCATACTTGGCGAAACACTTTCGGAAGTTTCAAGGTTATTCTGAGACACGTCTTCAGTATGTAATGTGCTTACCACTAGTGGAGAACTCACTTCACAGTCTTCAGCATCACTCTGTACTTCATCTTCTAATAAATTATTTTCAGTTTCACTGTCTGACCCCTGAATCTCTACATCGCTCGTTTCATGTAACAACCGACTGATTTCTGTATCGTTTATACTATTATATGACGTCATTATGTTTTTATTTATCGTGAGCTGTAACAAGTAAAAAAATAAGTACATTTATTCTCAAAAAAGTCTCAATAACACATTTTCCTAAAAATCTAAAAACTAACACTAAAGATAACCATACGTCTGTTCGACGTAAGGTAGGTAAATATTGACGAAAGTATTGCACTTACCGGAGCGATACGGGTGTGTCCTGCAAGCTCCGACGGCCGACTGAGTGGACAGGAACGGGCAGTTTAGTGACGCGAAATACAAATAAGTTATATCGATTTTTCAAAATCGATTACGTCGATTCGACGTAGGTTATCTATCTAGGGTTAAAAGGGTATAATTTTTGTTGCATTATTGAAAAATGTCAATATGTCTCAAAATGTTATATTATACGAGAGTAATAATTTAAATAAATGAACCACTTGTACTATTACCCACAAATTGCAATAAAAAATCCTTTTTTGTTAGTGTTCCTCTAATTATGCCGGTGTGTGTATTTTGTTAGTGTCAATTAAATGTACTTTGTCATTATAGGTGCTTATGGTGTGCAGAGTAGAGTTTAGCTTAAATCTATAATTATTTTCCGCTTCTGACTGATTCTTACAATAATGAAATGTAAACAAAATTATTTTACTTATATCTAAGTTTAATAACACAATAGTCATTTAACTGTTGTTTGTTTAAATTTACCCTATTACTTGATAATATAACAAGTTTATCACACTTATTAAATTTATAACTTAAAGATCTTTGCATGAGAACTTCAAAGGATGCGGACGGTTAAGAAAAACTAATAGCTGACTGTCCCGGTAAACAAGAATTCAAAATTGAACCCATATTCCTTCCAATATCATCACTAAATAAAACTATGTTTTGTGCATCAACTAATGAACTAGGTTCATGAATTGATGCACCAAATGACTGCTGTGACCTGAACCTACTACTACTATTGTTATGAAGGTTGTCACACAAGGGGCCGGTTAAGGGGGCACACACCGGAGTACTTGCAGGCGATTGCTGTGATGAACGGGCACAATCACAAGAGTGATTGTTGATTAAAGATGATTCTTTAATCAACGTTTTGATAAACGTTCAGTGTTATTTGTGGACAGTGTAATAAGATTGTCCATCGCCTTGGAATACTTTGGTATTTCGTTCAATGAAGTGACATACTTTTTATTAAGTATGTCAAGAGAGTCTTTTAAATAATTAATCTAGTTTTATTGGGCACATTTCTAAATCATCATATAGTTCCAATTTGTCCTTACTTAATTTTGCACACTTGGACATATAACTATGTTGTTTTATTAATTTTTTAGTTTTGACAATAAACTTATTGATTTTTATGTATTTTTTTAGTTTGTTTCTACTGCAGTGAGGCAGACTTGATGCTTTTGTAAGATTGAATAACGATGTGTCATTCTTGGTGAGATCAATAATTGAGTTACTATGTCTGTCCAACACAGGAGAAACCAACTGTGGGGCACTCTCAACTAACTCATTAAACAAGCTAATATTATGTAACACGGTAGCATTCTGAGCATCCTCCTGTAACTTAGTAATGAGTGTGTGAGCCTCTCGCAGCTCCTGCTCCAAGGTAGTTATCCTAATAAGGGCCTGCTCATATTCATCGCTGCACCGGTCAAACTTATCTACTAAATCTTTGAGAGTATCCCGTTCCTTTACAATTGTTGTTAATTCTATGTGTATAGCAGTCATTTCTTTCTTAAGCCTAGTGTTATTATCTAATAACTGTAAAAGTTCTATTTCATTATCTTGCCTTTCACATTGTAATTGGGCACACAAATCCTTAGTGTTTTTTAATTCTTGAAAAGTCAGTTGGAGTTTGGACTCCTCCTGACGAGATAGTGCTCTGCGAGTCATCATTTTGAGTAAAGGATTTTTTGAGTAACGTAAAGGATTTGGATTATATGCAAATAACGGGTAGTTTATGCACGACGGAAAACTAAGCTTTAACTACTAATTTACGCAAGTAAACCACAATTAAATCAACGTTATATGGTTTCTATAGTACCTAATAATTAAAAACAATGATAAAAACGCGTACTTACAGTAAAATATACCTAAATATTATTCCGGCACACTACCAGTCACTTACACAAAGAACACTTTACAATTCACAATAAAATCTATTTAAAACATAAAAACTATTATAATTACGTAAGTAACACTATTTGCTTAATTAAGTTTAGCAATTATTGTGGAAATGGGCTTCAAATTGAATTAAATTATATTAAATTAAAATTCTCAGTCGGAATCAGCTGTTAGCACCGGGGTTGCTAGAAGCGAAAAAAAAATATAGTATAGTCCCCCCCTCCCCGGGAGAGCCCCCGGGAGATCCCCTCCGTACCAGGGCGCACATTAATTTTTGAGGACGTAGTCATATGTCCTACCCGTACTGCCGCCCGACGCATTTATAGGTCTTGTCCGGTTAACAGGTTAAAGATAGCTACGAGTAGCGTTAAAATGTGTATGGAGAGGATTTTCAGGATCTTGTTCTAGACGCGATCGGATCCTGGGGCTTTCTTTGGTTTAAGGTGCTTTATGATGTCTTGGATCTCATCAACGGAGGTTGGTCGGATAGGTTCGCCTACTGGTGGTAACGGTGCCCATGATTCAACCTGTGTGTCCACCGCGGCGACGTGATCACACGGTTGTTCCGAGAGGGAGCATTGACTTTCTAGGTTATCCGCTAGGCATTCGGCCTTTTCTAAGTTGTCGGAGTAACGGCGGTTATGTTCCGTCCGGACGAAGTAATGGCGGTAGTTCGATTACGGTGTCGTATTTGAAAGACTTAGTTAATTGCCAGAACGCTACTTGCGATGGCGTAATAGTTGATAACTTATTATCCCAATTCTCGTCTCTGAGATCCTCGAACTGGGCTCGAACCTGTCTTTGGAGCCTCCAGAGTTTTGTGCGGTTTGCCGCCGACGGAAATGAGTCTGATAAGCTTTCTAAGATCGCGCGGGATCTTTAAGTATCCTTCTGGATTGTTCGTTATTTCCCTAGAACACTCGTCGAGAATGTTACCCAGTCTGTCAGTGAGTTGGTGAATTTCCGCCTCGACTACTTCCACTGGGCGAATCTGTCGGGTATGTCGTGTGTGGATCCGTGTCGGGATTGCCTGTGCGTTCCGCGAACTTGCACCAGTCGGTAAAGGAAGTTATCCGAAGAGATGGAGGACAATCGGGTTCTAGTTTGACTAATACTGGTCTGTGGTCAGAGTCTAGTTCTGGAATAACGCATGATGTTTCCTAATACGTTCCGTAAAATAGCACTAAAGCCACTGCACATGGCCCCTGTAACTGAGGGTTTTTTTCTGGACTTTTGGCTTTGTCTTCTGCGGTCGATCGTTGAAGGTGTTCTGAGCCACTTTCGATGATCACGAGGGGTGTTTGTAAATGGTCTGCTTGGGTGCTGGACTGTCCAGGCTCAAGGTAACTAAGGTCTTCGCCTCTGTCCTCGTACACTATGACCTCATATTGTTAGGAGGCGGTTATGCAACCCAGTCGGTCTGCCACTTCTATGTTATACTCAACCACCATGGCATCTTCGCTTATTATTCGTGGCCCTTCTTCTGTTGTCTGGCCCATTTTATTGAGCAGTTCACAAGCCCGCGTGAATAGCGTTCTTTCACCCCAGTCGAGCAGTATCGATTTGTTTTTCGATTTTACTATTCGGCAGGCAATGTCGCCAACCATCCTCGTGGGTAACGCTTCATATATTTTGTGTCTTACTGCGATTTTCTTAGTGACATTACAACTAATTGCAAACCTTCGTTCTAGAAATAAATCTAGCAGTACAAACGAAGTTAATACAGAAGCAAATAATAATTTACCGAAGAAACTAAAAACAATAGTACTATATAAGTCGCCATCGGAATAGAAAAGAAAAGGGATAGCAGAAGTAGTATGGGAAATATTATTGCTCGCGAAGCTTCTGTTAGCAGTTCTAGAATAGAAGAGTGGTTTAAACGAAAAGGTCGTGAAAATCTGGCTCAGTCAAAGAAGGATCGCTTAGAACAGATAATGGAGAAACACGACACTGCGCTCGTCGAAATAAGTCGTGCTAGAAGTAAAAAATTCGTGACCATGTTTGTCCACGACAAACATTTGAATGAGCTAAAGGCAGAGCGCCGCCACCTGTACCGGAGACTATAGCTGATTTGGATAAAAGAGAACAATTCGAAAAACTCGAAGAACAGTTCATGGAGGATATAAAAAAAAATTGAAGAGCTTATACCTACGTGAAGATTGCAAACTGTTTGAATTTACAAACTGAAAATTGATTGAATTTTTGATTGATTTGATTGGAATGATTGATTGATTGAATTTTAAAAAAAAAATTACAAACTGAAAATTGAATTTTTGATTGTTTTGAAAAGTTTTTTTTTCTGTTTTTAAATTTCTCAAACAAAACAGTTATATAGTAATTTATATTCAAACAAATTATAATTTTATAGATCGCTCATTTTAGGTCGCTGCTCTTAAATGAAATAGTTCGTTCCTTTAGTTCAATAGCTCCTAGCTGCTTCGTAAGTTGCTTGGTGACCAATGAGCTAAAAACAAATGATCTGCCTTTCATAGCTGGCAGATCATTCACTTGCTTAATTATAGGTCCTGCTGCATGTTGCGACAAGAATACAAAATATGTATTTAATTAAACTTTTTCAAAATAGGATACACTTATAAATTAATATTCATAAAATACAGTGTGAGCCATAAATTCCTGCACATTTGAAACATGAATAAAAAATAATTTTTTTGATGATTTATTTAACGTAATAAACATTTATTGCAATTTATTTCTTAATACTGACATCGTGGAGATGTGTTCCGTCTAGCCGCTGGCAATCCTGTAATCGACTATGTAACTTTGGAAAACTCGTTGATACATACTGCGAGGAATCGCGGCTGTCTCCTCGCGGATGTTTTCTTTTAATTGGAATATGGTCGTTGGTTTATTTAGGTACACTCTACTCTTCAGATATCCCCACAAGAAAAAATCACAAGGTGTAAGGTCTGGGCTTCTTGAAGGCCATGGAACCTCTGCGAGAAATCAATTTGTTAGGTAACATTTCTTTGACCACTGGTAGTCACATTTGACGTATGGCATGTTGCTCCATCTTGTTGCATCCGAGTCTTGCTGTTATATCCTTCAAATTCATGTAACTGTGGTGTCAAAAACTCTCGCAACATCTTCACGAATTCAAAAAGTAAGAGTTTCCCTATTTTTAAAATGATGGAAAAAACTATTTTTAAGTTAAAAAACGCATATTTATTTATTATTTGATACATAAACTATTTTTCTACATAGTCGCCTTCGACTTGGATACATTTTTCATATCTGTTTTGAAGTTTAAGCCTTCCTTAAAAAAAGACGTGTCCTGTTTTTGGAACCATGATTTGACGGATGTTTGGACTTCTCCATTTGATCCAAAATGCTGGCCACCCAAGTTTTCTTTTAATTTTGGAAAAAGATAATAATCACTCGGTGCGAGATCCGGGGAGTAGGGTGGATGATCGAAAATTTCCCATTTGAATCTTTTCAATAAAGCCTGTGTTTTTTGAGCAGTATGAGGCCGCGCATTATCATGAAAAAGCAAATTTTTTTTTGATAATTTTCCCGGACGTTTTCGTTTCATTGCATGTTTTAATTTATTCAACACTTCACAATAACGATCCGCATTAATTGTCGTACCTGGCTCAAGAAAATCAATCAATGAAATTCCCAATTCGTCCCAAAAAACTGTCGCCATGATTTTTCCTGCAGAATGTTGAATTTTTGCTTTTTTCGGAGCACTTTCTTCCGGTTTCTTCCAAACCATGCTTTGACGCTTTGTTTCAGGATTGGTATGGTGATACCACGTTTCATCACCCGTCACAATTCGTGAGTAAAGATTATCACCTTGTTTTTTATGCATTCCAAGAAATTTGTGAGCAGCGTTGAGTCGTTGTGGTTTATGAATGTCAGAAAGCAATCGTGGGACCCATCTTGCACACACTTTGCGGTAACCCAGTTTATCTTTCAAGATTGTAAAGATTGAGGTTCGGCAAATCTCAATAACAGAAGGAATCAATTCAAGAATATCATCAATAGTTAGTCGTCTGTCTGATTTTTTCAACAGAATCGATAGCTTGGTCCGTAGTGGCTGTTTTTGGCCGTCCTGCACGCTGCATCGTTCACATCTGCTCGTCCCGCTATAAATTCAGTACGCCATCGTCGCACCATTTGTATAGTCATACAGTTCTCACCGTAAACTTGCACTAATTCACTGTGAATATCGTTTCCATTTAGTCCTTTAGCAGTAAAAAATCGAATAACTGCACGCAATTCAATATTGAACACGTTTTCCAATGGTACCTCCATTGTTGTCAAGTTTAAACTGCTAAAAAAATATTTTTGGTCATCGACATCGGTGCCACTCTTACCAGCAGACCCAAAACTGAAACTATGTTCAGTGTCAGCTCTCTAGGTAGTGCTCATTAAAAATACCAGACCAGCGAAACTTACTTTTTGAATGCCCCTCGTATTTATATAAAGAAATTTTACAATATTACATATTACTATGTAGTTGGACTGGATCTTTACACATTCAGCTGCTCCATAGTTCGTACGAAACTATGAAGCGGCCAATCAGCGTGTGCACCTGAACGTGGACGCTCCACAGTTCCTTACGAACTATGGAGTGACCAATCATCGAACTATTTCCCATGGTTCATCTGTTGGAGCGCTCTTTCAAACTAGTTCGTTCGCAAACTACACAAGACTAAAGTGAATATCGTTGGGATTATAGATAGTGTTAGGGATTTTAGCAGTATTTAAGAGGAGACAATGAAACCACGTTGCACTCAGTACACTCGTTACAAAGGAAGACTTTATTCATAGACAACCGGAAACTTCATAGATTATGCGCATAGAGGATCGAAATGTACTAATGAATGAATGACTCGGCGTTTTGCGTGAACATATCCCCGCGCGTTGAAAGTCTCTCTTTCAACCAGATTCTTCTCCCTCAGAATAGGCAGGTAATGGGCAAATTTTACTGAAGGATCTGCGAAGGATACCACTGGACGTCCGTACGTCGGCAACTCGGATGACTCCATCTGGGCCAGGATGCACAGCAATCACTCGACCCATCTTCCATTTTAAGGGGCACACCCTTACATGATCTCCATTTAGTTCTGACCTGCAGTTCTGAGATGTACTCCTTATTCCACCGAGCCCAAAAATGTTGTCTTAGCTGCTCGATGCGTTGAAATCGGGTTAAGGAAGTTATGGAGAAGTCCATTAAATTACTTGATGGCAACAAATTCAAGGGACGCCCAATCAAAAAATGACCAGGTGTTAATGGCATTAAATCTTCAGGATTTGATGTAATCGGCGTCAGTGGTCTGGAGTTTAAAATTGCCTCAATTTGTACTAAAGTAGTATACAATTCCTCAAACGTGAGATTACAAAGGCCCAGCACTCTAACTAAATGATGTTTGGTTGACTTGACACCAGCTTCCGCAAGACCAGCAAAATGAGGAGAATAAGGCGGAATGAAGTGGAATTTAATACCTTCCTTTGCCATTTCTTCCGTAATTGAATCACAGCTTGATTTAAGAAATCTCGAGAGGTCATTGTACGCACCAACAAACGCAGTACCGTTATCGGGGTATATATTAATGAGTTTACCCCTGCGTGCAATAAACCTTCTTAATGCTAAGATAAAACTATTACTGGATAAATCACCTGATTCGAGGTGAATTGATTTTGTTGTAAAGCAAACAAAAATCGCAATGTAAACCTTAACTAATTTCGAACCTCGGCCCTGACGAACCACTGATTGAATCGGACCCGCATAATCCAACCCTATATTTTGCAATGGAAAACTCGCTAGAAGCCGCTGCGGTGGTAAATAACCCATAGTGGGAGTAATAGTATCTCCCTTTATCCGACAACAACGTGTACATTTAAGGTAACACTTTCTAGCTAAATTTCTACCTCGGATTGGCCAATATGTGTCTCTGATAGATGACAATAACAGTTGAGGGCCAGCATGAAATAGTCTTTTGTGTTCATATTCAAACAGTAATTTAGTGAACCGATGATTTGAATGAAGTAAATTAGGATGCTTCTTATCATAATTAAAATTAGAATTTTGGAGTCGACCTCCAACACGCATAATATTTTGATCGTCTAAAAATACTTTAAATTTGTGGAGCTGACTTTTCTTAGGTAGCTCAGTTTTATTTAGCAACATGTTATATTCACTAAAAGATTCATTTTGAGAAGTGCGAATTATAACACTTAAAGCTCTTTGCAATTCATCAACAGTTAAAATACCAGTGTGTAGTAAATTTCTACATTTCCTGTCAATAAAACGCAAAACGAAAGCTATGGCACGTTGAATCCTTAAAAAATTTGAAAAAGCATTGAAACTTATTATTCCGTTAGACTCATTTTTTAAATTACATTTAACTAATGTTAACATAGTAACATTTGATTTAATTTCAGGTAACGTAATATCTTTTGATTGTGAAAATTTAGATGGCCAAGATGAACTATCATGTAGTAAAAAACTTGGTCCCGACCACCATTCTGTTAAAGAACCGATTGTTTCAAATCTACTCCACGCGAAATATAATCTGCCGGGTTTTGACCAGAGGGGACGTGTCTCCAATCACCATTTCCGGTCTTATCTAAAATTTCTGCAACTCTGTTGCGAACAAAAGGCTGAAGCTTATTAGGCAGCATTTTCAACCAACCCAAAACGATTGTGGAGTCGGTCCAAAAATACACGCGCTTTGGTTGCAACCTTAGCGAGACTTAAACCTTCTCATAAATGCGTACTCCTACTAAGGCGCCACAGAGTTCAAGTCTTGGTATAGTTGTCGGCTTAAGTGGTGCAACGCGACCTTTAGCTAATAATAAACGCACTAATACCTCACCCTTGTTATTAACACTGCGGACATACAGACACGCACCGTACGCTTGTTCAGATGCATCGCAGAAAATATGATATTCTATGTATTCAAAGCTATCAATAATGACGCAACGTGGAATTTTGATTGTATTAATTTGCGGTAGTTTACTAACTATATCTGACCAAATTTTACTAATGTCCTGTGGCAACTGTTCATCCCAGGACAATTTTAATAACCATAATCGTTGAAGTAGTATTTTCAAAACCATAACACAGGGACCTAAAAGTCCCAAAGGATCGAATATCTGTGAAATAATAGATAGTATTTCACGCTTAATATTATTATCTACAAAAGTTTCACCAATAGAAAAGTATAAATTATCAGGCATCGTTTGCCAACCTAGCCCTAATGTCTTAGTCGCTTCATGTCCTCCAACATTCAAATCTAATGATGAGTGTGGAAAATCGGAATTATTTAATAATCGCATGTCGTTTGACTTCCACTTTCTTAAATGCATTCTTGCTGATGCAAGAGTGGAGGTTATTTTACGACGTAATTCCTTAACTTCATTGATATCAGATCCACCTGTGAGAAGGTCATCTACATAAAAATCATGAAGAATAACTTCAGAAACCTTCTTATCGGCGCATTCTAAGCCTAACTGATGATTACATCTCGTTGCTAAGAACGGGGCGCTAGCTGTGCCGTAAGTAACAGTGTTGAGCTGATAAACTTGTAATGGACATGAGGGACTATCACGCCAGACAATCTGCTGAAGATGTCTGTCACTTGGATGAACAACTACAGTTCGATACATTTTCTCAATGTCTCCAGCTAATATATATTTATGCTGTCTGAACCGTAATAATATAGACAATAAATCATCTTGAATTACAGGACCTACCATTTGTATATTATTAAAGGAAATACCATTAGTTGCTGGGCTGCTAGCATTAAAAACCACTCTCAATTTTGTCGTGGTGCTACTTTCCCGAATGACTCCGTGATGCGGAATATAATAAGAACCTTTAATTACCTTGTCGCACTTAGACATATGACCTAACTGATCATATTCAAGCATAAAGTCTTTATACATTTTACTAAATTTAGGCTTGCATTTAAATCTACGTTCTAATGAAGTAAAGCAATGTTTGGCACGGGATAAAGATTCGCCTAGCAATTGAGAAGAAAATTTTAAAGGAATCCTCACACAAAATTGCCCGTTATTAAGACGCACAGTATTTTTTACGAAATGTTCTTCGCACTGTTTTTCCTCAGAAGAATAATGAGATGTGGTATGAACATCTTTTAATTGCCAAAACCGTGTAAGTAGCTGTTGTATATTTTCATTATATTTTTCATTAGTATCATCTGAAATAAGTTTAGAAACATGACATTTATTTTTTGTATAATTTAAATTGATGGTAACACTAGTCGGGCCAGACACAAGCCAGCCAAGCCTAGTCTCATAAAGAATGGGCTGCCCTGTTCCTAATTTTATCATTTGAGATCCTAGCAAGTCCCAAAAGATATCAGCACCGAGTAACATATCTATAGGTCCAGGTGTATTAAAATTAGGATCAGCCAAACATATGTTTTTAGGAATGTCAAGTCCTAGCAAATTTACGTGCGTACTCGGAACATTGTCAGTAATAGAATTTAAAATGAAACAATTAACATTTACTTTAAAGTTATCATTCATTGACGTTATTGACACGACGGCTCGTTTATTAATAGTGGACAATGTATTATTAATTCCCACGATTGTGCTGCTTACAGTACAAGCAGATAAACCTAATTTCTCGTGGAACTCCTCAGTCATGAGACACGACGTACTGCCACTGTCAAGATGAGCGCGGGCTGTGTGTAACGTTTGATTCTTACCTACTACTTTTATTAATGCCGTTGATAGCAAAATGTCGCCTTGTTTAACATGTGCAGATAACGATAAGCTCGGACCATGCGTTAAAGTAGTGGATGCATTTGTGCCACTGTCATTGTCGTTAATGTTCACGGTGGCCTCAGGAGCTGACGCGGGTCTAGACTTGAAGTGTTCTGTAACATGAACAAGCGTGTGGTGCTTACGACGACATATTTTACATCCTGCCTTTTTACAGTTATTAGCATAATGACGTGAAGAAAAACAGTTAAAACATACTTTATAACTTGGCAAAATTTGCCAGCGAGCTTCACTAGTCATTGCTAAAAAATGAGGACAAACGCTTAATTTATGGTCACCGTTACACCTTTGACATAATTTAGATTTAATAGAAATAGAATTTAATTTAGAATTAATATCAGTTGCTTTATATTTATTATTTCCATCTTGTATAATCATTGTTTTAACTTTTACATTTGTATGACTAAAGACAGACGGATTCGAAAGTTCTAAAGTTTCTATTAAATCAGCTCGTTCTTTGAGAAAATTTAAAAAAGTCGAAAACAATATTTTACAATTTTTATCAAGACGGCCTTTATATTCCTCCCATTCACGGAACGTTTTACTGTCTAACTTTTGTGTAATAATGTAAATGAGAAGAGTATCCCATTGCTTAACAGGTTCGCCTAATGAGTCTAAAGCGCTCAAATTTTTATTAATTTGATCAATTAAATGCTTTAAAATGACTGATGACTCTTTACGAATTGAGTCTATATTAAACAATGATGAAACACGGTGTTGAATTAACAAATGCTTGTTGTCAAATCGATCACAAAGGAGTTTCCATGCTACCATATAGTTAGCGGCCGAAAACTGAATAGAGTTAACTACCACAGCAGCGGAAGCGAAGACCTTAAATAATGAAATTTATTAATATTATTCATTTCATCGTTACAATGAATAAGGCTTTCGAATGTATCACGAAACTCTAACCAGTTCGTATAAGACCCACTAAATTTAGGAAGTTGTATAGTTGGTAGCTTTACGCATTTAATATTTGAATGCACACTTACTTCGCTATCTTGATCTCTTTTCTTATAATCCGCCAGAATTTGTTGAGCTAACGATAGTGATTTATAATAAAGAGATTCGAACTCGCTACGTTCCGCTAACTGACTGTCTATATTGTCAGTACTACACTCCAGTAATAATTGCACTTCGTCATATTGTTCGTACATAGCCTCGAGTCTACTTAAACGCAATTGTAATTCATTTACTTCAGAAGGGCTTAATGTTAAATGTTCTAAAGAATTTAAATAATTAGAGAATACCGTTACTCTTCCCTTAAAACTAGCCCTTTTCCTGATAAGCTCCTTATCCTCCGACATTGCGCAAGCTAGTACAGACAACCTAGAATGTATACCAAGTAATAATTACTAACAATATAGGTATAATGCTAATTATTACAAATAACGCAGAACTATTATTATATTTGATAATGAAAATATTTAACAAGTGTATCTAATATATTGTTTATTAATTTATTAAGTTAGTTACAACAATAATTACTTTATTAAACTGTATTAACTATACAAACATACAAACTTTAAACGTTAGCAATTATGTAAAAGATTTTGCTATATAAGTTTATAATTTACAAATAAATATACATATGTTTATAATTATTATCCTTTTGGATTATATAAACTTTATATAAATGAAAGTAATGCAAATCATATACACAAATTCCAATATGGCGTATGACGCTAAGTTTAAAAGTAAAATTAACAAAAATATGTTTGATACTAACCTTAAACAATATTTGAAATCTTAAATACTACCTTAAGAGTGTTGGGTAAACTAATCATCAATAATTATTATAGCACAATATCCTAATTCCAGACCACATAATCTTCTTGTTCTATAACCTTGTAATGACATTGCAAAATTGCATGTCGAGTTTTGACTATATGTATAATTCTTGATGTCCAACGACTTCTATTATAATCCCTTGTTTAATATTAATTCCTGATGCTGTTCCACACATCCAGGCTCGAATAAGGACCATATGTTAGGGATTTTAGCAGTATTTAAGAGGAGACAATGAAACCACGTTGCACTCAGTACACTCGTTACAAAGGAAGACTTTATTCATAGACAACCGGAAACTTCATAGATTATGCGCATGGAGGATCGAAATGTACTAATGAATGAATGACTCGGCGTTTTGCGTGAACAGATAGCTTTGACAATTTTTAGATCATCAGCAAATATAAATGGCGTAGAAAACAGGAAAATATTTCTCAGGTCGTTTATAAATATATTAAATAAAAGAGGACTTAAATGTGAACATTGGGGAAACTCAGATGTCATATAACATTTTATAGATTCTCATCCATTAGCTACAACGTAGAACTGCCTTTCTATAAGGCGGGGGTTCCCAACCTTTTTCAGCTCGCGGCGCAGTTACAAGTTTGGTATTTTATGACGGCGCCCTACCCAAGCTAGTTCGCTATTAGAAAAAGAAACAGTCGAAAGAAATAAATACCAACACCCAAATAGGATCAAAAATTAAAATATCCACAATATGAAATCGAGTTTTATTTATTTAAATGAGAAAATAACAATTAAGACTTAAGAATAATAAAGTACGACAGTTCTTAGTCAATTCAATGTGACGGTTGAGCTTGGTGCTCTCCGCACAGTTTCTCAAAGCGAGGAATAAGACTTGACACTGCTACTCTCATTTCTTTCTCTGCATTGATCCGAGAACGATATTTGTTCTTTATTACAGCTACAGCTGAAAATCCATAAATATGATGTTGCAAACGGAATGAAAATTCTTAAAGCTTTTAAAGTTAAATTTGGATATTCATATTGAATTAATAACCAAAACTCCACTAAATTGGAACTGTTCAATTTTGTTTTAAGGCTTCTGTCGCAAGAGAGCTGAATAAGACTTTCTTCATCTTGCGATGTGAAGCCTAGTGGAGTTAGTGAATGGAAAGGATCTTGAATCCACGAAAATTTTTACACACCTACCTACAGCAATTTGGAAGTCTAGTTGGTTGGTTTACTATTCTATAACCATATTTTCGTAATACTTTTTGACTATGGTTTCCTACAGATAAAGGCGTGTCGAGCATATCTCGAAGCCGTTTACCAAAAGCTTCGGCATCTTCGTTTTTATTATGACGCGTTTGCTTAAGTTAGCTCTTGCATAAGTTGAATTTAATTTCTAGGTTCACGCAATCGTCTAATTAAAGCGCGTTTAATAGTGTCCCATGAATCGAGAGACTCTTCGTATGCTATCACATCTTGCATTGCGGCTCCACTGTGTCTACTTTTAATTAAACAAACGATAGCGGGGTGATGTTTTGCTGTGCCCCCTATTAATCTTAATATATAACCTACTTCTCCTATATATATATTTAAAGCTTTTAGATCGCGATAATAATGATTGAAACCGTTTGCTGGCTTTAAGAGTATATTATATCCTACTGACTGCGCCAGGTCAATTAGGTAGACGAGAAAAAGGCTTTTTAAAAAATAAATTTATTTAAATTTACAAAGAACATTTCAGTATCAGAGCAGGTTGAAGACAACAAATATTAATTAAAATTTTATATTATTGTAAATAGTTCACTCAGCTCATATTGAACTCTATTGTTTGTTTCGAGCTCCAAGTGCGGCGTTAGGGGAATGTACATCTCGAATGTATCTCATATTGCAGAATTAGCTCTTGTAAAATATACATCCTTAATGTTAGTTCCAACTACATTATGCATATTTCAAAATCTCTAATTAAATCAACTCCAAAAATGAAATAATAACTTTTATAATAATGAAAATGGAAACTTTTATAAGAATTAGACAGAATTCCATTAGCGACATTATTGAACTACCAATACATAAATTTACAACTCCTCCGCTTCTTACTGAAAAAAAAACGTATGTTTTAGTAAAGTCACCAGTTTTTATCATAAAATAATCCAATATTTGAACGTACCTACATTTGGTGTAAAATAGTAAAAAGTAATTAACTAAAAAGCTTAGGTATATTAAGTTATTCAATTTACATAAAATTTTTAGTAGATTCGGATCCACTGTGTTAAATTTTATTTGAAATACTTAAAAAAAAATGAATTTTAACGCTAGTTTGATTATATAAAATAATAAATAAAGTGGTTTTCACTCCAAAAACCTTATTTCAATTGGAACACATTTTTTCTAGATAATTTCTTCGACTGATTTTGAGTTTCTCTTGTGTAATATTACGTTTAACATACTCTTTATTGCGCTTAATAACATAAACTTAAACATAGTCCAGAAAATTGTTGGCAAAGGTGAACTTATCCATAACAGAGATTTCTTCCAGTCAACCTAGGCGTGTGAGAGGAGCTAAAATTTTGACGGTCTGCAAGTGCAAGAGCTAATGTTTATGTGTTATTAATACAATAACTCATAAATATAGATATATTATATATAAATTACACAAATATAAATAAAAATATAATTACATATGAATACATACATATAATAAATATTTTATTATTATTTTATTTTTTATATTTTTAAATGTATTTTTTTTATAATAATTTATTAATTTCTCTTATTTAATAAAAGTAAATGTTTTTTTACATATATCAACATATACAAGATACAAATATATAAACAAAAAAATGTATTAAAAGCAAAGTGTGTAGTAAAATATTACAATTTAAAATTGATTATAGTATTGTGTGTTTATTAAAGGTGATCTTTCTATAAACTGTGTTTTTAAATGTTTCTTAAAAATGTGGACGGATTTGCTTTCCAGAATTTTATTAGATAGTTTATTCCAGAGTAGACTAGCATATACTGAAAACTTTTTTTACCAAATTTTGTATTGCTAATTGGTAATATCAAGTCTGTGCGTTAGGCAAGCACGTCTTTGTTGGGTGGAATCAGGAAGTAGGCAAAAACGGGAGCGAAGATAAGGAGGAAAATGAGGATTATTGAGTATGTTCAAAAGTACATATAGGACATGGTATTTCTTATCTCCTGCGTAAGCCAAGGAGCGGGCGCATGTTTTCGACGTACAGGCCTTGCAGGGGCATAGACATCAAATAATATTATCAGTTCAGCACTTAGTATTTCAACCATGCTATTTAATGTTGTTGGACTCAAGTATTATTGACCAATTGATATTTTTTACATCTTCTCTCAGGCGTTTAAGGTGCTTAAAATGTCATATGCTTAAAATTGCGTAAAAAGTGAATTTTACCTTTATTTTTTATTTTATTTATTATTATAATAGAAGAAGATACATACATTAATTTAACTATGTCCTACAAAACTCTTAATGAGTTTGCGTTTAAGTCAAGTCTCTTTATATAATAAAAATAAAATTACAATATATATGAAAAGTATTTCTAAACAGTTGATAAAAAATACTTTTTAAGTTTTAGCTTAAACCTGTTTAAATCTGGTTCACAGCATATGTCCTGAGGCAAACTATTAAGTGCATAAGGTTCACGTTTCCTTAAGGTTCTATCACCATAATAGTTGTGCACCTAAGGTACTTCGAATTTACCTGCGGACATAGACCGTGTGCCATGCTCATTATCAACTAATTTAAGGCCAAGCTCCGATTGCTATGGTTGTTAATAGCCAAGAGATATTTATGTTTTAAACTAATTTGTTATGTTTTAAAATAATTGTTTACTGGGAATCTAAAAAATCTTAACTGCAACGCTTCAAGCTTAATTATATATGATTTAAATGTAAGACCATAGCTATTTGGGAGTGCGCAATTTATAAGCGAGATAGACAAGATCATGATGAGAAAAAGGAGCAGTTACCTGTCCTGTCCTGTAGAGGCAATTATCGAATCTACAAGAAATGATCATCACTTGGGATTACATAATTATAAAGCATTTACTTACGCAAAATATCATAATAGTCAAATATAATGTCTCTAACAACTCTGACTTTTGGAAATGATGTTATTTTTACTATGAGCTTGTTCATTTTAGATCCAGATGTATAGTCTTCGTTATCTTTATAATATATATCAAGCTCACAGGAATCGAGGCAGCCACAATCGTTAGATATGCGCGGTAGACCCTCGACGCGGCTGAATTTTTTTAAAACTTCTTCCGATGCTTCCAAAGCTATTATTTCCTTTCTATAATAAAGAACGCATTTTAATTCGTATACGAAGCAAGTGCGTTCATGTTCTGCGAAATGTGAAATAATGTAGTTAAGTTAGAAATCTATGTATCATAAATAGATACATAAATAAAGTAAAGTAAATGTGAATTTGGTATTTTTTTTCTGCTTCACGCGTATCCTGCATGTACTAGGGTTGGCAAAAGAAGCCTATTGTCAATACATTCCGCTCCCCACTTTCCACCGAATTCTGATGGCGGAACTCAACAGCACGCTTTGCACGCGGCACGATACCAGAGCGAAGAAATGAAGATATTAAATATTTAATTTCCTCGAGTGGAAATCGAACCCACAATGTGTCGTGTTGTCAGTCAGCCACTACACACTTGTGGCCTCCTTATTTTAATTTTAGATACTAAATATGTATTAGTATAAGTTAATTGCATTGAACACCTACTTAGTGGCCGGTAAAAGTGAGGAACACATCCACAAAGCTTTTGAATCATTTTAATTCTACATTCCAGAACGCAATGGCTGTATGAATAAATAGGATATCTGCCATGTGTAGATTCGTCAATAAAACTGAAATGAAATAAAATTATTTATTTTGCACTCTTTACCTATTTAAATCTAAAGCTAAGAAATATAAACTTCTTAAACTTTTTATTTATTTTGCAATCAACATCCAATTAAATAAGAAATAATTTATATATTAATTTAAACATATTTAATGGGTACCGTTAATTATGAAATGTTTATAAGGAAGCAGTGATATAATACGTTTATATGAACTAGAGGCCAGTCGCGACTAAAATCAACTAGAAATTGTTACTATTTCATACCGGCATTTACGAAGACGCAAAGATTTGTATCGTAATTCTTCGGAGATACGACTACTCCAGACAGATAGTCCGAATGTTATCACGCCCTCAACGTCAAAAATGAAAGTTGAAGTTGTACTAGTTGTGATTTCATCAGGACTATGGATGAATACCTGAAAATATTATTTATGGCTTAACTGATATAAAAGGACCAATTATAATATAAAAGGACTAATTATACGGGGATATGTTGAAAAAATACCTTGTAAACAGGTGCATAATTTGCTAACTCTATGTGGAAGTCGGCTTCGAAGACAGATAGTTCAATGTTGTTCTTAACGTAAGATTGGTCATGTTTTTTTCTTTTACTAGAAATAGATAAAAAGAAATAAATAAGAGACTGTAAACGCGACGATTGTGGATTTGACATCTACTCGGCTAAGCTTCACGCTGTAGCGTGTTAAGCTTAAATAAATTGTCTAAAATCTTCACACATTTTATATATAATTGTTTCATACACATTTAATGTGTAATCTTGTAAAATCTTTTAAATATGTTTATCGGATTTAAAAGAAATTATTTATATAATGACGTTTTATAATCATAAATAAATCAATAAATTTTGAGCATGGGTGAAATATTCTTCTGTTTTATTATTAATGTAAATATAATGCTCACTTAGGCGTATCGTATTTTGCAACATTGGAATTAATCACGTGGCACATTCCCATTTCCGTCATAGCTGCCTCCACGCCAATCGACCAGTTCATATTAGTGGTCAGCCAGCTGTTTTCAAATTTCCTGAACACCGAAGCCGCTACTGTTGCATAGTCTTTTGGATGAATTAACTATTCACAATAATACATGAATTTACGGTCGTGCTTTCAAGAAACATGTAAAAAATATTACTCTGAGGCCACGTGTGGCGCAGGGGCACAATATGTGTTAAGCGCGATAGGTTGTTCGATTACCAATTTATAAAAATAAAATTTTAGCATAGTTGTTGATACTTACTGCAATTACATCGTCTGGAATAGCCAGATCTAAATATTCCAAAGTGTCCAAGGCAGATTGTGATATAGCCCACATATAAGCGTCTACATCTAATCCCGTTAGATTATTCGTAGCACTGGAAAGAAATATATTATATCAACATGTTGTGATAAAAATATTAGCTTATGTATAAATATATATTATATTTAAAATTAAATCAGCTTCACTCTGTATCCCACACAAAGCAGGGTAGGCAGAAGGAACTTAATGTTAAGTACACGCCGTTCCCCACTTTCCGTCGAATTCTGGAGGTATTGCGTGTTAAGTGGCGAAACTCAACGTCGCGCTTTGCCTCTATACCAAAGAAATGGAAATATAAATTTAAATAAATATTTCATTGCCTCAAATGAATATCGAACCCACAACCAGCAGCGCTTACAGTCATACTTTGTGCACCTGCGCCACAATTGGCCTCATTGCGCACTTCTTGCTAAGTATGTATATGACTTACTCAATAAACGATCGAAATCTTTCAACATCTGGTTTGTAGAGTGGACAAAGAGTTATTGCAGGATAGGAAATATTCCAATCAAAGTAATTCATTTCAACGCTCATTACTGTAGGTGCAGCCTATAAGAGTATATAAAAAAGTATACTTAAGTATAGCTTTGAACCTATTTTTATTATTGGTAATGAAAAGTAACGATTTTTTAGTTCAAAGACAGAAAAATTTAACTATATAAAATTAAATTCAATAAAAACTTACTATGAATCTCGAGTATTGTATGTTTAATAAAAGAAAAACGATGCCAAAACATATTATGAAACTAGTTGTCCAAAAGATCCTGTGAAACAGAACCAATTCTTATGAGTAAGTATATTCTTTAATCCTTGTTGATAATTGTTTGTTTTAATAAGGAAATTAGTATCTATTAGAATAACAATGCCTAATTTAAATATACTAAAAGTCCTAATTTAAATATACTTCTATATACTAAAAGTTTTCAATTTTCTTTTCAAGAGTCATAATTCTGGCTTTTGAATAAAATCGATTTAAAGCCAAATTTTAAATTTCCCGCAAATTGTTGTTTTGGTGGACATACTTTAGATGGCAGCAGCATCGTTTTGTCACCCTTTTTTAGTATGAAGTGAACATTCTTTTAGTAAATGTGTTCTGTGCGTCGATCGCAGTATACCTGTATATGTATGCTTGTAACGGTTACGTTGGACGTGATTATGACCGACTTTCAAATGGCGAATATTCGCAAAAAACGTTAAATCTTTAAAAATAATAACCTTAAAAGGGGGGTGAAATCTAGAATTAAAGCCACCAGTTCAAAGGAAATATCAAATGAAATGGCTCTGGCTTAGCTAAGCTTGAATTTCAGAAAAAGCTCGAGACCTCTAAGTTATGTACTGAGCTTTCGTTGGGAGAGCCCTACTCGCACTTATCCGGTTTTTCAAACCTTGTAGAGGCCTATATTTTTTTATTAGATGGCAAATATTTCATTATTTGGCATTATGAGGCCTTCAAAATAATAGTTATCCTAAAACCCCGACAATTCACGATCCTCACGAGATTTTTTCTAGCCAACCTGTGGGTGTGGCTGGAATATACAAAATAAGTAAATGTGTTAAATATGCAAGTAGCATAGAAGTTGAATTGTACCTACTTACTTCTCTAAACTGTGAATTTTATTATTCACTGTGTAAGACAAGCAGTGTGTTGTTGAAGTTTCTAAATCATTTCGCAAGTATTTCACTATTTTCATTTTTCCAAACACAACGTTGTATTTTTCATTTTTTCTTTTTAATTTTGATCCTTTGGTTCTATTCATAGTACTGTCTATTTTTTGCTTATATTTCATACTTTAATTTTATTTAGCCTTATTCACTTACAAATTTAGAAGTATCTTAAACTTATTATTTGACAAGCTTTTTTTTAAATATTTTTTTTATTTTTGTTATTTTTCCATGTCTGTATATACATTAGGATATCTGTAAAATAAGCAAAAAAGATATATCATTTTTCATTTTTGAGATAATCATTGTCCGCTGTGAAGAACACTGACAATTACATAGTATGTAGTTATAAATATTCATGTCCAGGTTAGCGGCCAGCACTAAATATGCGGTAAATAAAAAATCATTTTCATTTATTTAGTATGAAAATTAAGTAAACAGTTTCTGGCATTTTTGCCAGTCACAAAACAAAGTCGGATATTGTATTTTATAAAAAAAAACAACAGTTTTTTTCTGACAATATCTGCAACGTCCTTCATCCACAATTGACGGGAAATGAAATATTTTACAGGGCTTAAAGGTCTTGATGCGTAAGGTTTGTTTATTTTTGAATGTTCCCTTTTGATTCTTTTGGCACTTCGATTGGCCAAAAGTAGGTTTTCATATACCTGTTGTCTAAATACCTTTAGGGAATTTTTTGGTTTCGATAAACCCACGTTGGTTTCGATAAACAAGCCAAGCATTATTCAAGCAAAACATTTGTGCAAAAATTACTAAGTACCACCTTTTGCTTTTGAAAGGTATTTTGTACAATGATATCAGCATGTCTGCAAGATTTACACCTCCGATGTGCCAGTTATACTCACGTACTATTTGCGGACATTATACGTCAACTTTTTTTTCGCAAATCCTTAGAATATCTTTGATTTTTTTCGATGGGGTCACTAGCTACGTATGTGCTTATAAACGTGACAGTCTTGTTATCATTCCACCGAACAACAGCTAGGTGGTTATTATCGCATGTCGATTCTGAAAATACATCCCTCTCCTTCATTTCCTTTTCTCCGGTAATAACTTTTCAGCTCCTCGAAGACGATTATTCCTTATTGTTCCGAAAGAGAATAGTCCGAGAGTTCTGGTGAAGAAAAGAAATTATCACGATAGATAGTAGCAGGCTTACGTTGAATAGTTTGGCAATAATAACTTGTAATAAATCGTACACTCTCTTTGCCAGCTCAGCAACATCCTTAAAAGACGTATTCATTTACGGCGCTATCATCGACGATATCTTGGTGTATTCAACGACGAGAGCAGGGCACCTAGATCATCTCCAGAAGTTATTTCCGCGGTTGTCAAAATACGGTATACTAATCAATACCGGTAACTGTGAGTTTGGTAAGCATTATCACTTTTTTGGGACATGTTACAGCAGAAGGCATCCACCCGCTTCCAGATAAAGTCCAAGCCCTTCAAGGCAATTTTCTGTCGGTCTGGTGGTAAACGGTGAGGGTGACAAGATACAGGTGGTCCAGACTTTGTCCTGATATAATGCAGCGTGTCATGCTTCACCACACAATGGGTACCCGCTGGCGTAGTAATCTATGGGTACTTACGTAATAAGTCATGGTACTCACTGTCTCCGTAGACTGCCTTTACTGAAGTGATGTTATCTGCAGCTTTTCCTGCTAATCTAGCTGATGTGAAGAGTGAAGTGAGACCGTCAAGCAGGCAGTGGTTTGGTAAATCCACAAGTAAACTATAAAATTTAAGGAAATCGGCACCTATTATTGGTTTCGATACATCAGCTACCACAAATCTCCAGGTGTAGGGACGCCGCAGTCCGATGTTCAGCTGGAGATGGATCCAACCGTAAGTAGGTATTGGCGCACCGTTGGCTGCGTATAGTGTATAATCTGTTTTTGCACGTCGTTGACGGAGGGCAGACCGCGGATAGACGCACAAATCTAAACTTGTATCAATCAGAAAAGACAGTTCTGTTACACGATCAACGACAAAAAGGCGGCCTGGTTTAGTATAATTTTTTATTTGAAAGCTAGTTTTTCCCATGTACCTACTTTAGTTTGGTTTATTTCTGACATTTTTATCCATGAGAAAATCACAAGTCTTAAATTTGCATGTAGTTAGTAGCAATTTGCAGTATGTGCGCAGCAAATGGAAAATAACTCAATGTAATGCTAACCGATTTCGATGATTCTTTTTTTATTGGAAAGGATACACTTCAAGTATAGTTTGATGAGAGTTTGGTTAGGTCCTAATTATGGGATCTAGTGGAAGTCGTTTTTTTTAAATTGTTATTAATGTTAACAATTTAAAAAAAACGTTGTTAATATTATTATAAGCACTTATGAATTGTCGAATGAACATATGAACAAAAAGCTACAACCGGTTCGGAAGGCAGTTTTGCTGAGAAGAGCCGGCAAGAAACCCAACAGTTGCTCTTTTCAAAACCAATGGTATAATCTATTACATTAATTGGCAACTATCCTGCATTACATTCAATAGACATTAATTCCATACATGTTTGTCCTCTAAATATTCTTGAACATTGTAATAAGCTTTATTTGTCAGAATTTTTTTTACTGATATTTTAAATTTTGGAAATGGCAATAGAATAGTGGCCTAGAATACACTGCGGAATATTATTATATACACGTATGCTCAGACCCATAAAAGATTTATTAACTTTTTGGGGGCGAAAACTCGAAGTAAAAATCTTTATTTCTCCTTATTTCTCGTTCCTATCGTATGATTGTCACTATGTTTACTATGACAATGTATATTTTGTCGGACAAAGAGAATATTATAGTATATAAATTGGGAAGCAACTGTAGAATACCTGCATCTTTGAGTGTATAAATATATCACACGCCTCTTTTTTGGAGGATAAATATTGAATTTATGTCTGAAGCACTGCCCCATAGCAGCATTCCATAAGATAAAATACTATGAAAATAGTTATAGTAGACTAGTCGGGCAGTTTCAACTGCCAGAACGGCAGAGCTGAGTTTATCCGCAAGTGCTTCCAGGTGAGTGTTCCACTGGAGTTTGGAATCTATAGTTACACATAAGAAAATAGCTGATTCCGACAAATTGAGAGTTTCTCCTTTAATTAGTAGACTAAAATTATGTTTCTCAACATTTTGTTAAGCAAACTCAATACATTTAGTTTTTTTAGCATTTAACATTAGATTATTAACAACAAATCAACGAAGAATATGTGATAATGCACTATTCACATCGTCATAGTTTATTTTATTTCTGTCAACCTTAAATATTAAAGAGGTATCATCCGCGAAAAGTACAATATTACATAGGTTCTTCACATAAAAAGGGGACCAAAAATGGATCCTTGTCGTACGCCCATCTTTAGAGGAGGTCCAGATGATTTTACATTATTTATACTAACCTTCTGGATTATTTGGTTTAAATATGAGGCAATAATATCAAGGGCAGTATCCTGTATACCATAATGTTTTAGTTTTAACAACAGAGTTACATGGTCTACGCAATCAAAGGCTTTGGATAAGTCACAGAACTCTCTAATTGCATTTTGTGCCCTCTCTCATGCGTCATAAATGTGCTTTAGGAGTGCGGCACCCGCATCCGTAGTGGACTTGCTTTTGGTAAAAAATATTTAAGAAATTTGTGAGTTGGTTGAACATATTTTTTTCATAATATTTTACTTAAGGTTGGCAAAACAGAAATCGGTCTGTAATTTCCAAGCTCAGATCTATCTCCATTTTTGTAAAGCGGAGTAATGATATCAGGAAAAGTAATGATTAAATTTGAACTTTCGGAACTTTTGGAACCACTTTCCTTGTAGTTTTCTACAGCTTACTTATCTAATATGAAGTGCCCAGTTCCGAGTTCGACTGACTGCCGGTTTACAAATTCTCCAGTAGCTTCATCTAGGTACAAATGAGTCGTATTTTCAACCAATACTGTCTGTCGACTGTGGCTGTGCGTTGAGTTCTGCCTCATTATAATACCGATAAGGTAGAAGTGGAAGGGAGATACGCAACCTGATCATCCAAGCTGCAGAACAGCAAAAATCTGTAGCAGAAGGGTGGAGTGACGATTCGATGAGGAATGTAATACATAATGTATTACATTCCTCATCGAATCATTACTGCTGGGTCATAACTGCATATAACGATGTTTTCATTGCCAAAAATAAAAATTAAGTGCACATGTAGATTTTGTTCAATCGACTTCTAGACGAATACTACATATTTGTTTTTGTAGGCTATGCCCAGTACTATTTTAATGCTATCTAACGAATAAAAAAAATATAAAAAATATATTATAATATATATAAAAATATAAAATTACAAAGTCTATAAGTGATTCAATAAAATACAATATTACAGAGTTATTTTAGTAAAGAAACTTGCTTATTTATTAGTATCAATGTGACATTGGCGAATAAATATAATATAAATAAAGAATAACTATATTTATTAGTATAACCTTTAAAAAAATCATAAATACCTTGAGCAAAACAGATGGCTCCTGTTGCGTGGAAATTAGGCACAAAGTGTAGACAAATAAGAATTTTATTTTTTTACCGTAATAAAAATATATTTTAAAGTTTTTGTTAGATATTTAAGCCGTATAAAGCCGTTAAGTTTTTATAAACTTGATTTTATAGATTTTATTTATTTGACTGTTCGTTGTAGCGGACTTAGCCAAATTAAGAGTTAAGCGATCTTACTAATTTTGTGAGTATGGCCTAAATCTGTTTCTAAAAATCTTGATAAATCTACTACGCTAGAAATTCAATAATTTCATCTAATGTAAAAATTGATTTTATTAATGTACAAATTTATAGACGTATACACAGGGGTTGTGTTTATGATGCACTGCCATCATAATGTTTAATCAATCCACTGTAATATAGAATTTAGTGTCTAGTTAATTCTGATAATTATTTATATAGCTTTTGTAAGGGAAGATATAGTAATTTACATATCTACTTTTGTGCTTAACAATGTATCCAATAGTCTGAATAAGTAATGATTATGTACATTATTACGTTAAATTATTATTCTAAACGTGGCTAATGAAATACATAGAGTAGGTAATGACTTTTAAATAAGTTGTATAAAGTCTGTTATTTATAATAAAGGAAGAGAGCCGCTATCGTCGCACTTTCAAGAGTAATGTTTATAAGTTTTGGATTCATGAAAAAACAGTTCTAAATATTGTATAAAAAGATATCCTGAATTATTATCACTTCAATTTCTCACTATGTTCCCTCTGCCTATCTTGTTGTGTGGATACGGCGTGAAGTTGATATAATTTTAAATTAATTGTGTTTCCGGTTGCAAAGTTTCATACAAGCTAAGATATCAGGGAGTAGCATATGCATTTTTTTATATTTGGGATATTAATTTATTACCCTTAATAATGTTGATAGTTATGGGAAGGGTATGTACATAAACTGGCGAAACAATAATCGTTATGGAAGTTACGATAATATAACCCTATTCATTTTTCATAGAAGAAATTGCTATAAATGCGCAACAAACGAAATATAATAAAAATATAAAAATACGAACTGAACTCAGTTCGGGTTCGAGTATTCTCGTAGTTCAAGCGGGTGAAGTCGCGGGCGAGTTGCTTGTGTTTAAATAAATGAAAATAATCACGACGCAGACGCTCTTTCCTATTTTTAGTCCTTAAATTGACATAGTAATGGAATATTAATGGCCTTTATTTAGTAGTAATGATAGACTGGAAAGAAAATAATACATTTTTATTATCATCACATATAAAATAGAATATTTAATCAATATGGATATTTAGACACAATTATGTATAAGTATGTATATGAGGCCAGTCTTGGCCGGGCCGGGCGTCTGTCACTGCGCCACGACGGGCCCCAAGTACTCTTATAATTTTGCATTTTTTTTTAAGAAATACCTATAAATGTGCACGTGTCGGATTTTTTCTTTTATTTTACCATAGACCAAAATGTATGATAATAATTTCAGCTTAATATCTCCACGCATTCTTGAGATACACGACAGACAGATGGACATGTATTTATGAGGGTTCCATTTTTTACCGTTTGAGATACGAATCTCAAAAACGAGTTGGTCTGCAAGATCACCGTTCTTCAATATCTGTTATCCTAGGTTATATCCTAGTCTATTACTACTACTATGGATGTATAAACAGGCTGCTAGTAAATCCGCACTGATTTGAACCCACAACAGAAACAACAGATACACCATGGTGTTAACAGAATACGTCAATTATTATCACAATAATTACTGCGCCTCCCCTCCTATCAGTAATCTCCAAACAAAGTTGTTATCTCGGCGGCTCTCTCGTTTTGTTGAATTTGTAAGAGGGTACAGACAAATGGTCAGTAAGAAACACAGAAACGATCTCCGACTCGCTCAGAAAGCGATAGTGTTCCGCTAGTTACGATAATAAATAGGGGCTTAACGCTGCCAAATGGCCGATTAGGGCATTCTTGACTACAACACGGGCATTCGGATAAAGTTAGCGTTTGTTTGCAACGAGTCTCGCGGGTTTTATGGGGAACAAATAGATCGCTCCCCCGTTAAATCACATTTCCATGTTAGCTTTAAATGTATTTTGAAATTTGTAATTATAAAAAGGAGTACATTAGGTATTGTTATAAGTTTTATGTAATTTAAACGTATATTTTTTTAGCGACTTAATGAAAAGGGATGATAAAGAAAAAATATATTATCGATAAAGCGCGACGTTGAGCTGTATGCAAAACACAGTGTTTTTGTGCTTTAAAATAAAATAACAAATAATAGCACGTAAAATATACAACTCCTGTAAATATTTTTTATATATTAATTTCTCTAAGAACAAACAAGTTCAAAGTTAAATCAAGGGTCCGCGATTGTACGTATTTCTGAACTTAATTTTCTTTTTCCTCGTTCTTACTTGCTACAGTGATCGTAATAGCAAAACTTTGTTCAATTTATTTCGGTGGTATTTTAAATTTCATTTTTTTTTATATTGAATAGGCTTGCGTTTGACCGCATCAAGTCTGGTGGGTGAGCGTTGATGCGATCTACGGTGTGGCACGCTTGCCTAGCAGATACCTATTCACCCTGGTTTTGAAGACCCTCATATTGTATGTCTTAGGAAATACAGATGCCGGCAATGAGTTCCAATCTCTCGCAGTGCGGATGAAGAATGTAGCCTCAAAGCGTTTCGTTCGCACGGTAGGAATTTCTATTCCATTTACTATGTTTTGCCATTTAATCTTTAGAGTTCAGTAACTGAAAAGGAAGTAATGGAAGCCATATAGTATCACTTTGTTGACCGTTTTTCCGTCTGTTAAGACCACTTATCTTGAGATCATGTCGAGATATCAAGCTAAAATTGATATCAAATATGTGTATAATGAACTCTACATACCTTTGGAACACAGAAAAAAAACAAATTAGAAGCTTGTTGCTTGTAATTTGAAGACAACTTAATCAAAAGATACGAGTGTTTGTTTATGCATCATTTGTGCTGCCTTTGTAAGAAAAACGCCGAGGAATAAAAAACTTAAGGGAAAATGTAAAAATATAATATTTTTACACGTTAAATTATTTACTATCTTTTTTGTCAATTATATGTGATAACCACATGCTTTGTCAGGAATGACAGTCACTTGGTTGAAGCTATCTTTGGTGAATTGATAAAGCGATTGAATATTCGTTGCTCAACCTTGTGTCCAAAGAGGCTGTGAGCATAACTAATTTCCTATAACGGTATTTGCCTCAAAGGGTAGCGTAACTAAAGCTGCGTTCTTGCATGTTACTATGATCGAAATTCGATAAAATAGAAGAAGCTTCAACAATGGTATTGTTCCAAAGCAATAAATTTGCACAAAAAATACTTTTAAGTATATTACGTATAATGTAAATGTTCCATTGCTGCTCGGGTCATTTCTTCTAGAAATTGGTCATGAAAAATCATATTTCCTTCTTCATCCACATATGTTTTTGATATATCCTCTGATACTTTAATCCATATGCTTCTAGGTTGATGCCTTTTTTTTCAGTGTATTTTTAACAGTAACAAAAGCTTTAGAGCTTTGTATATGTTTGTGGATAGACGCCGCTTGATATTCTTCAGGTATAACAAATATTTTAAAGTCTTGTGTCGTAATTGACGTTATGGCAATTAAATTTGATTTGCCGTCCATTTTAGGTTTACTTTGGAATGTAAATTTTAACTTATCCATTTTTATTAAACGAAAATGTCGTTTTATAATGTAAATGTTATTTTATAATAGTAATTAAAAACACATTGAGTTTCTCGTTAAAGAAACGACATTTAATGTTTATTACTACTAACATTTTTGTTATATTACACGTGTTAAGCAAAAATTAATTTAAAAATATCTATTTTGACAGTTTGTCGTCCTCACAAATTATCTATTTCAAACCATAGACGTAACCAATGTTAGTCTATGGCCAGGTATTACTGTACTAAAATTAGAGAAAATTACACGTAATTGTCTTCACATATATTATATAACTAAGTGCGTTATTTGTTTTTTGGCAATGATAGGTTGTAGGTATATATGTGCAATATGTACATATAAGAAAATTGTGACTAATGGCGGTCTGTACATATAACTTCCATATATTCCATATGAGAAACTACAATTTGCTGCATATATCAGTGTAATAAAAGTCCAAACAAAGAAATTATAACGAAATAAAATAATTTGTTCGACAATTGAATTGACTGAAATTAGTTTCATATGGATGAATTGTCTTTAAAATTATATTATTAGTCGACTTCGAATTTTAAAATTTTTACTAAGTAACTTACAACAGCAGTTGAATTATTTTTAATATCAACATTTTTTATGCTTAATTTAATTATATCTAAGGCATAAGTTTTTTCATAATTGTTTTATTTTATTCTGTCCGTGTACATATTACAAAAAAAGTATAAAATGTAATAATATTTATAATACATCGGGATACACTTTATACGCTGGCAATATAAATAGAACAGTATATTGTATCGGAATACTACCCATTCCGTGTTTTGATTCACATTTTAACAAACAGTCACACTACATGCCCCTGCACCACGACTGGCCTCAACCTATCTAATAAGCAAAAATATAATATATATATGGATAACATTAATATATGGATAACATTAGATTTTGGTAAAAAATATTGCAAAAACTTAAAAAGGGACATTACGCGCTTTTTGACTAGCAAATTCATTAATCACATTTTCAAAATCAATAGTATCAACTAGTTCATGTTCGATTGACATAATAGCGAGATTATTTAACCTAGATTTGGTCATATTTTTGGTCTTAAGTAGTTTTTAATCAATTTAAGTTTTGAAAAACTTCTTTCGTATGTTGCTACACTCACTCCGAGGGTTAAAAAATTACAATATTAGGCACAGAATCGGACAGCTGATGTTTGTGTATAAAAGTCAAGAGTTCTAGTGGTCCTTGGTTCTTCAAAGTCTAAAGGGTCTTTGTATTGTTATTTGTAACATTTTAGCTTCTTCTCTAATGTTCATCACTTTTGACACCTTACTCTACCACAAAGGCTCATAGCAAATCAATATTTCACTTAATATACGCCACTGTTTCCGTGTCATCACGTTTGATATATTAGGTTGCTACAAAGTACGTATTTTTTAGATGACACTGTTACTAGAAATTCATATTTTTCTCAAGAAAGTGGTGCGTCTCTCTACTGAGAGGCAGCGGGCATTCGGAAATGGCAAACTTTAAAGTAATTTAACTTTAAAATGGCTTTTCCCAGTGCTGCTTCGCAGCATGTTGACAAACAAAACTCTGATTTTCTTCATGAAATAAGAAATAGTCATATGTTGTTCTACTCGGTGCATTTAAAATAATATTTATTGTGCGCATTGTCTATTTGTTACTTTAAAATGATATATATTTCACAAAAAACAATTAAAGTAATGTAATTTTATGAACACAATATATTTATTTATTTTATTGACATATACGAGTTGGACAAGCTTTTTTCTTATTTACAGGCAGACTTTTTTTTGCTCACTCTGTAGCCCATACACATAGTAGGTTAGGAAGAAGGAATCTAGTGTTATGATAACCCACTTTTCATTAAGTTACCTCAGTTCCATACTTTTCTCCGAATTTTGATACTGCGTGTTAAATGTCGGATATAAAGGCCGCGGTTTGTCTCGTTATAAGGATAGGAGGATATGAAAATATTAAATGGTTCATTTCGTTCGGAAATCGAACCCACACGTGTTATTCCCTTCGTGCTGGTAGCTGGAATGTCAATGACGCCGTGTTTTTAATACTCAATGACGTTTTGCTTACGGTAAAAAAATACAGATGACATTTATATTTACTGAGATAACGGAGTATTCCAGGTTACCTGCAATATCTCAAATACGCTGCAGTTCCTCTACGCTTGTGACCCTGCGCAACGACACGCCTGAATAGAATTACTTGCAAGAAGGATTGTTTTTATATTTTCCAGTAATATCCCCAGATTTTCCAGAATTTTCAGTCGTGTGTTGATTAAAAAGTAAACATATTTTTTCTCTTGTGCTCCAGGGTCATAGAGCCCACGTCGTGCTTTATTTGTACAGCCTGAGTATTTGTATAACTAAATACAAATATTTACGAATGAGATTCAAACCTACAATCCTCATGTCAATATAGACGTGCTTCAATGACGTCTCAATGACGCTTTAATTATTTTAATCAGTCTCTAAATTACTAAAAGGCAAAGATAATTCAATTCGCGAGTAGATTCCACTAATTAGATGATTTCAAAGTAAATTTTATCAGATTTTATGATTAAAACGAAATTTCTATTTCATTTTATTTTACAGGTTTATTCTTGAAAAATAAACCTGTAAAATAAAATGAAGTAGAATGCTCAAGCGTAAAATAAAGTGGGTGGTGATTCTCAGTTTTTAAATTTCACTTAAATCTAAATTGTTGATAAGATATGATACTTAAGACTTATTTTACAACATGGAAGATGTTGTTAATTTGAAGTAAAACATCTTTGAAATATATAAATTATCTGAAACATATAAATTGTGTTTCTGATAAATAATGAAACATATAAATATATTGTACGTTTGTCATAAGTTTTAGGAATAAAAGAGATTTTATAAAAAAAATATTCAAGTCCAGAAAACTGCAAACTAAGAACTTATTTATGACTATTAATTTACAGGTAGTTAACTACGATTGGGAATATGTCGGTATAAGTAACGGTAGTTGGCTGGATTCCAAAATATAGAGTGACCGTTTGCAATATTGAGATGGCTTCCAGGCCCCTTAATGGAAGTAAATGTGCCGTTAAATTGTACACAATGCAGTCTACTTTGTTAAGCCGATGTCGGAAATCTAATCAACACTTATTTTAAGCTCAAAATGAAAGTAAAATTCTTTGACAATCATATTTAAGGTTGTACAAAAGCTTCAAGATGTTAATTTATAATTTTGTAATTTCACAAAATTCATGGTAAATACTAACAGATATTTTATAACTCAAAAGTGAACTACTTATAAATTACATAATATACTTTTTTATTACGTAACATGATTTTCGAGATAAACAAACATATACTCGTACTCTACTTATCAATTTTGTGTAAGTTTCTGCCGCATAACTTTTAACAGGCTCCTTTTAGGATTGTAGTGGCAAGTAACAACTATTCGCTATTACCGCCGAGTGAATAATATTTGTGTTTAAGTTTTGTGAGTATGTCTTCTGCGGCCAATGCTGTAATAATAATAATATAAATTAGTCCTATAGTACGCACGCATGACACTCATTCAATTGGTGAGACCAACTCATGCGAGACAGTTTACCACCGGTAGCGGGAACCTCGTTACTCCTAGCTCCAAGCCCCCCGATGATGGTTTTTAAAGCCGGCCTTTCCGACTCTGACATTTCTCTCTCCGAATCCGCAGTCGAAGCTGCAGTGGGATACTCGTTTTCTGACGACGGCGGTTGCGGATTCGATTAGCAACACCTCTGTCCATGGTGTTGGGAGTGCTTCTGTCCTCCTGGCATCCGTCTCTGCTTTTTATTTTTATAATTGGCACTTGTGCCACCTTTTACCAATATTTATTTAAATGTATTTTTTTATAATAATTTATATTTAAAATTGTAAAATTTATTCTCTTATATAATAAAAGTATACATCATTCGTATAAATTTATTTGATCAAAATATAGGTACAAAGTACGGTACAGATGTAATTATGAATATTTAGTCCCCATATACATTTTATCATTAGGCATGCAAATATTACATTTGGTTTTATTAACATAATATTTACAATTTTTATATTTACTTGTTATGTAAGGCTTACAAAAGAAAAATTTTACAAAGCCATAATTCGTCGATAAGAAATTCAGAAACAGAATAATAACACTTATCTATTGAAAATTTAGTTAATTGTTTTTATGAATTTTATAAGTGGCAATTGAATGGCATTGGCAAGAAAATCAACGAACTTATTAACTTTAGGTATATTGTTATAGATACATGGGGCCATAGGGCCACACTCTTTTTGGCTAATCCTGTTTTATAGTTACCCAAACATTGTAAATTTATATATTAAACATAGAAATGTCACAAGTCCATGTTTTCTAAAATGTAGTTTTCAAGTGTCTGAGACCTTCAAATTGAACATTGACCTTACGTAACGTTTTTGGCCCTTTAAGTCATTTGTCATTTTTGGTCATTCGCGGCGCAGGGGCACAATTATGTCAATGTAAAACCTACTGGTTGTGGGTCGATCCTCACTCGAGGAATTCACTCTGGTGTCTAGGCAAAGCGCGGTATTGAGCCACTCAACACACTGCCTTCAAAGTTCGGCGGAAAGTGGGGAATAGAGTGTCTCAATAACGGGTTCCCTTTGCCTTCCCTGCATATGCGGGGTACAGCGTGAAGCTGATTTTTTTATAAAAATCCTGGCCCAATTTTATAACATAATGAGAATTATGATTAACTAGCGGCCCGCCCGCGGCTTCGCCTGCGTGGACTACATTATAATTAATTTCTGTCTCCTTGAGTACCTACGTCCTATAAGTGACGTCCATGCAAAATTTGAGACTCCTAGCATTTGTAGTAACGAAGTTTTGTATAAATTATCAACTTCAAAACCAACCCCTTAGGAGTTGAATATTGTAAATTCCCTTCTTATTAAGCAAATGCGTCCTATCAATTACGCCTATGCCAAATTTAAGACTCCTCCACTACACTTGTAATAACGAAATTTCATATAAACTATTAATTCCAAAAGCACACGTTTAGGGGTTGAATTTAGCAAGATCAAATCTTAATTAGCATCTACGTCCTAAAAAGTACCTCTGTGCAAAATTTAAGACTTCTAGCACTTGGAGTAGTTCATACAAACTATTAACCCCGACTACAACCCTTTAGGAGTCGAATATTACGAATTCCCGTCTTAGGGAGCACCTACGTCCTATAAATAACCTCCATGCAAAATTTGAAAGTCCTAGCTCTGGTAGTTTCTCAGATTTCGGATGGGTGAGTGACCTTTCGATTTTTTATATATAGATAACCCTAAGTATTGCGTATACACTAATCCTCTTAAGCATAATAATTGTAAGTGCAGTGTATCGAAGCGTGTATTTCCTTTTGAATGGACAGCGACGTTACGTTAATGGATACGCAACTATATTGTTTGATACCTGTTCATTACACGCACCAGCAAATAGTATTAAAACTATTTTATTTGCAATATAAATGTGTATATAGGGGCACATGCTGTGAACGCGACAGGTTATGGGTTCGATTGCCAATCGAGGAAATGAAATATTTTCTTTTCTTCGCTCTGGTGTCTAGGCAAAGGGCGTCGTTGATTTCCGATATTCATCATGCAACGCCTCCAAATGAGAATGGGGAGCTGAGTATCTTAATACAAGGTTCCCTCTGTCTACCTTACTAAATGCGGGATACAGAGGAAAGCTAAAAAAAAATAACTTGCATTAATTACGATTCGTATTAACGCTATTGGCGTTGGAAACCGTTTTAACATTAGGCTTGTACAAATGAAAAAAAATCCCGTAACATCTTTTTTTATGATATGATAAGGACCAAAATAAATCTAAAAGCAGTTCCGAAGTCACGATTTATACTTGTGGGAATATTTCATTGTATTTATTGTTCTAATCATCAACACGACGTAGGTACCTCCTTCAAACTTTTTGTATCTTCAGACACGTTATCGCACTTTGAGAAATTTGTTGAAATAATGCCTCTGTAAGGAATAGGGTATAAAGTTTTCCTCTCAAAGTGAGAGGTAATGTTGGGTTCGTCTAAAAACAATTCTAGTACGTGACCCATGCCGTTCGTCCCGTGGGAGGTTCCTACAGATATATTGTTATACATGTCTATTGGAAAAAGACGTTAGGTTTATTACTTCAATGTTATCTTCCAATTCTAACGGCTTTAGTACAAGTAGATACTAAAGAAACTTTATTGATTGTCGTAAAATATTCTATTTGTTAAAAAATAAGTTTTACATAATGATAATATCAATGCACGAATAATATGGATCATTTCTACTTCTACTGGGCAACCTTAATTTGCTGATACATTTTTATAATATCTGTCGCAAGACAGATCGGATGCTGTCGCCATCTCATGATAATATTAACCTTTTCGGCCTTTTCACCGCTATTGGCACCAGGTAACTCCAGAATCCTGACACCAGTAGAGGCTACTCTGAGGCGCAAATCAGCAGTGCCCAGGTTCTCCAAATTTATAGGCTGCTTGACCTGCGACAGTACATCTATGTACGTCAGCTTCTTTGTGGCGGAAGCTGGCTGCAGAGTCAGCGCCACCGCTGCCGATCACGGTGATCGGTTTGGCAGCGGGTTTCGACTTTGCCTTCTGCCGCCTTCTTTTTCCCGTCGCGCACCACTTTACTCCAACCCTCGTTCAAGTTTGCCGGAACGGGAGGTAGCGGACGAGGCTCCGCCGGTGCGGTTTGTGTGGCTTTCTTTCCCGCCGGCTTGTCCTTCCCTTTCTTTGGGCCCTGCTTCTGCTTCGGGCCTGGATTGGCAGGCGCGACTAGGGTCGTCACAGTAGGCTCGGCCACTACCGCTGAGACGGCCGCCTGTCGCCTTCTGTCCGCCGCCAAAGGAGGACGAACAGGCTTTGCCGGTAGGAGCCTGTACTCCAGCGCCGCCAGCCGCGTATTGAGCAACGTTCCTACTTGTACCATTACTGAACTTGCCACATTCTTTCCTTCCCTTCAGGGCTCTGCCGCAATGTCCTCGAACGTTCCAGTTCCTCTCTCATCAATGACATCTCTTTGCGCAACTCTGACAACTCATTAATTAAACGGCTGTTGGCCGCCCGCAACTGCGTCACCTCCTCGTTCGCCGTCTTATTGGCCAAGACTTCCACAGCCATTCTAATGGCGCCGGCGGCCTGCTTAAGGGCTTTTGTAAAAGTGCCCTTAAGATTGCCGGATCTGCAGGCGACTTTGTTAGTAATGGCCAAGCTGTGCTTAACCTGGTGTTGCAAATCTTGCACGAATTGGCCACTCGTACTAGGCCTCGCCAAGTCGGAGAAATCCGAGAGCCTAGAGTTTGCTCTGGAATGCACGGTGTGGGCTATACCCGCGACCTCTTTCTCCTCCTATTGAAGCTGAAGCTCCTGACGCCTAGCCTTATCTTCGCCTTCGGCTTCTCTTTGTACTCATCATTGTCTGAAGAGCCGGAGTTGGTCATCTTACTCCTTGGCCTCTTCCGATACTTGCGGTCTCTCCGCATCTCCTCATTTTGTGGCTCCATGGAGACACTACTATCCGCCTCCGACTCAGTGGCCGCCCAGAAACGGCCTCGTGACGATGTTGAACACGACCTGGACCTTCCGTTGAAAAAAGAGGCTATTTCCGCCAGGTCCAGTCGTTCTACCACTACTCTCGCGTCCTTTACGCTGCTGGCTTCGCTTGCAGGCACAGAAGCCAATACTCCACGGCCTATGACCGGCGCAAAACCTTCTACTCCGCCCATCTCGGGCCACGTCACATCACCGCCCTCCTCGGGCCCCACCACATCATCAATTTGGGTTTTTGTGTTAAAGTTTTCCATATTGATCCCACGAGTGTGGGAGAAAAACGGTCCACCCGAGCAGTGCCTCCTGTACTCGGATAAGCCTATTACGCCACGGGTGTCGGCCAGTACCCTGGCGGGACCAGCAGTAGCGACTGATCTCCCCATCAGCCATGAACCTCTTGCGCTGCTTCGCCGCTTGGGTTGGGGTAATTGTTTATAGAGGTTTTCTTCCTCGCAGCCCGGCCGGTAAAGGCAAGGTCCTCGGTTCCACTCCTGATTACGAGACATGACCGCAACCAAGAGTGGAGTTCCGATATTGGCGCTGGCACATCACTACACCTGCGTGGCGGTAGGGTAAGCACACAGCTCGCACTGTGGCCTCTGCATGACAGAGGACACGCGGAGAACCACATCGGATGATTAGCCAGCGAGCAATCATTACCCAAGGACCAATGTGGGCACCAATTACTCACCGCCTAGGGTGCACCGGCCCGCTACACTGTTCGTCCCCCCTGAATGACAAGCATTCGAGAAGGGGCCAATAGTGAGCGAACACACGAGGAAGTTATCCGACCTAGCACCCCTTATCAACATTTACCTGACTAAACTTCCTGCAACTGGAAAGTCTGAGATCCTCGAAGCAATGTGGACACGAACCCTTAACGGCTCCATGGATTGCTTTCGCGTGTGATGTAGAATTATTATTGCCTTTTGGCTTAGTATTAGGTTCAATACATTCCAAAGCTCTAAAACGCGTGGCTAAAAACTTACCAAACTGTTTAAAAGCGGGTAGATCGTCGGAGCATTTACTAACATACAATTCCCACTGTTTCCTTGATTCTACGTCCAATTTCAAGCTGACAACGTATACTTTAAGGACATCCAATGAATTGACATCAATTCCTAAATTAGTAAGTTCGAAATCTTTCAGTGCCTTCGACGATTCGTTTATCATATTACGTTGGCCAAATAATCTATTTAATATACATGTTGACATAATTTTTTTATTATTAAATCTTTTCTAACATAATTGTACCGGACGGGCGGAACTCAAATGAATGAGCCGCTGACGCCCTGCACACTATAGGTTCCAGATCCGGGAACACGGAGTATGCTGAGACCCCAAGACGTTCAGACGTTCAAGCTAGACGTTGAAACAGGAGGTTGAAACAGGATGTTGAAACAGAATATTGAAACACGATCTTGATAATGGTCGTTGAATGTCGGCTTCTTTAACTGTGTCTTGTTTCCGATCTTCCTTCCTTCCTTGCTTCTTGCTGTGCTCACCATTGATTGCCGACTGACGACGTCTCGCCCGACGCGCGTACTTACGCGACGCGGAGCTATACGGTAAAGAGAGCCAAGAGCCACCGAGCCGTTTTGTCTTTATTTACAACAAATTTTTCACTATGATTTCGATATATTTACATTTATATTGTAATAAATAAAAATCGGATGTTTTTACAATTTATACATATTAAAAGAAAATTAAAATATCTATCTCACTATGTATAAAATAATATAGTATTTAAGTATTATCTATTATTAAATTACGAAAAATGCTGTTACGATGACGAATTTTACATGACTTTTACATTAATAAATTCTCCTTATAATAATTTACGAACATCTAGGACTTACAAATGTGTTATTTAATTACAGAAAACTATTAACCAAAGTTAATAGTAAATTTAACTATACGGAAGTTATTATTATATAAAAATGTGATTAATGCGGCAAACTATAACGGAAACTATATAAATGCAATATAAACTAGAAAAATATTATTGTAAAACTAAAATGTGACACTTAAATCGGTTTATAATCTCATCAATATTATTATTAATATTTATTTATACTATAAAAGTATTTGAATATATACCAAAAAACTAATAATAACATTCAAAACTACGAGAGTGGTATGACGTCATTCTTTATCTAACTAAAGTCTCAAACATGTGACCGGTCCACGGCCGATGGTCCGCGTCGCGTTGTCGCGAACAATAATTAACATAACACTTTATATTAATTAGCTTCAGTAATACGAACATGTCTTATAAGCTGTTCTGCCTCATCTGACAGTTGAGTTTTCAAATAGTCCATGACAATAAAAAACTTGATGAATTGTATGGAGACGTACTTAACTATTTCACTTAAATGGATCTTCATTATTTAGATTAATTATAAATCTATTAATTTTAGGTCAACATATAGGGGAAGAGTATAGAAACCGTAGGGGTTACTTCTCAATAAATGTCCAGGCAATCTGCGATGCAGATATGCAATTTATGAATGTGGTTGCTCGTTGGCCTGGTTCATCTCATGATGCTACTATTTTCAACAACTCAGTACTTAGAGGTGACATATTTTAGAGACATAAACTTTTCATCGCAAGAGCAGTCAAATTTTGTAAAGATTTTTTTTATTTTTAATCTTAATTATGATTTAATTCCTTTATGGCTAAGCTCTTGTGTTTTTTTAATTTGAGTTGCTGATTTTATGATTTCATTTTCCATACATCACTTTTTATTTATATTTTTAAATATAATAATATAAAATAATAATAATAAATAAAACTTTAAATGCTTTGCCGAGTTAAAACAAAGCAATTGGTGAAAGTTTAGAGTAAGTCAGTTCAGTATTTTCGGAGATAAATGATACATATGGGCAGACAAAAATTATTCTTTTTAAGTGTCCCTCTGTCCATTTCAGTCAAAAATATTTTTTTTTACTGTTTTACAAAAACAGTAAAAAAAATAATATTTTTGAAATATAAAAAAATAATTTATTATTTATCTAATATACAAATATTATAATTTTATAACATTTGGGGTATGGAAAGAAGATTTCCTGTTATAGCACTCCCCTTACGTCTATCATTGCCTAATGCTCAAGCAATCATAATTGCCACGGCAGTACTGCATAATATTTGCAGAAATTTTAACTTAGAGGATGTTCTAGAGGAAATGGAAGTACCTACATACGAGTATATCTTGGAAGAAAATGATGACAGCACAGGAACAGAAGATATAACAGAAAGGACATCTCTTATAAACAATTATTTTACAAGATGATTAATTTAGTCTCACACTGTTTCCCGCATATAGCAGGGTAAGCAGAAGGAACCGAGAGTCCTACACACCATTGTCCGCCAAATTTGGAGGCCTTGAGTGGGAATCGAACCCACAACCTGTCTGTCCCATTTACAGACACATGCTTGTAGTGCCACTGTGTCACAGCTGGCTTTTAAAAAGATAAATAATAATAATTTTTATTTATTACCTAAAAAGTGATAAGATTATTAGTAAATTATATTATTATTTCTGTATTTAATGGGTGTCTTTATTTAATAAAGAAAACATTATTTATTGTAATTTTTTATAATTAAAAAAAATATTATTAATCATTCTTTTTCATTTTTTCTATTTCCAACAACCTTTTTTTCTTTTTTTATTTGTAAATGCTCCTTTTTAATTTTAATTAATTCTTTTTTGGCTATAAAATATTCCGCTATAGCCAAGTTACGGGCAGCACGGTGCTCATCAATTTTTTTCTTTAATACTGAAAAAGTAAAGTATTAGTTTATTGTACAGTAAAGCATTAATTAGAATAACTTAAAATAATAGAACAATTTTTTTTATGAAACCTAATATTACCTCCTCTACGTGTCCCAAATGTAAGCCTTTTCAGTTTGTTGTTGTGTAATGTCCCTAAATCTTGTGTCTGTTGTGGAGTCTCAAGAGGAAGTTCTTCAGAATCCACAATAGATACAGTAGGACTTTGCCTTTCCAATTCCCCATCTCCCCCAAACGGCACAGCAAAGCCACTGGATGTGCTTCCTAATAAGGTATCCACTTGATCCAATATGTCGTCTGGGGGAATGTAATCGGGTGGACCTCCACCTGTCTAGAATTGAAAATTGAATATTTAAAATTAATATCATTGCATAATAACTACATATATATATAGACAGGTAATTAAATATAAATGTATTAATAGTAAATGAATGTTCACCTTAATTTGGTTAATTTTTATTTTAGTGCTGCGTTTTCGTGATTTTTTTTTCAAATTTTCCCACTTCAAACGCAGCTGTTGGGCTTTCCGTGGAAATATCGCAGCCGAATTAAACTTTTCCGTTAATCGAACCCACTCCTCGTTTTTAAGTTTATTATTACTGGCGTTAGTCTCCTTTGTTGTAATAATTTCACTATTTGACATAAGCTTGACTAACATTTTCGTCTCTTCCTTCGACAGTGGACCCTTTACCTAGCCAAACAGATATAAATTAATATTGTGATGAATTCTAAACAATATTCATAGAAAGCTCGCGCTTTCTTCACTTACTCTGTTAGGCTCCATTGTAGCTAAAGTTTACAAATATTAAATAAACTTAAGATAATTTTGTTCGTGACTTCATTCGAAATTCATTGACGCGTTCCATTTGACGTAGCTACGCAAATTCATTAAATAATTTTAATATTGTAAAAAGTTATTATTTTTTATGGTATTGGTACTTAAAGATTTATTATTTTACTGAACATTGTTTTTAGAGGATTTTTTAAAGGAATTATGTAAGTAATAATAATTTTGACACAAATTTCTTGTAAATATATATGATTTTGTTAATTTAAAAAGGATACGTAAAACGAAACTATCGTTGCCGCAGGGAGGGCCCTGCAATCCACTGTTGACGATAAGTTGACATTATCCGGATTGGTTATTGGCATGCAGGTTAAAGATTGGATAGATATGTCGAACAATCCAAGATTGACGTTAACTGGAGATAGGAGATACATTATTAACATCGGGCGTTAATAAATATCATGTCTCTCTAAAACTTTAAATGGTCCCGAGTACGATGGTGTTAGTGACTTTATCAACTTATCGCAACGTACAAATATTACATCGTTCAATAATGTTTGTGACTAACTAATTAAGACACATTTTTTTGCCAAAATTCGTTTTTATTCATCAACATAGTCCCCTTTTAGAGAGATAAAATCATTCCAACGCTTTTCCAATCTTTCAATACCGCCTTTGTAGAACGATTTTTCTTTGCCTTCAAAATAGGCTTCAGTTTCAGCGATGACTTCCTCATTTGAGCCAAATCTCTTACCACGGAGCATCCTTTTGAGATCTGCGAAGAGCCAGTAGTCGCTGGGGGTCAGATCTGGAGAATACGGTGGGTGCGGCAGCAATTCGTAGCCCAATTCATGCATTTTTGCCATCGTTTTCATCGACTTGTGACACGGTGCATTGTCTTGGTGAAACAGCACTTTTTTCTTCTTCAAATGGGGCCGCTTTTCAGCGATTTCATGCTTCAAACGCTCCAACAAGGCTATATAATAATCGCTGTTGATGGTCTGACCCTTTTCGAGAATATCAACGAATATTATACCGTGAGCATCCCAAAATACAGAGGCCATAACCTTGCCAGCCGATTTTTGTGCCTTTGGACGCTTTGGGCGGCTTTCACCGGATGCATGCCACTCAGCAGCGGACTCCGGAGTGTAATGATGGATCCATGTTTTATCTATTGTGATGTACCGACGCATAAACTCCGATTTATTACGCTTAAAAATTTCCAAACAAGCCTTTAAATCATCGATTCGTTGTTGTTTTTGCTCTGGTGTGAGCAAACGCACCCATTTGGAAAACACCTTTTTCATACCCAAATGTTCGTGTATTATGGTGTGTACACTGCCTACTGATATCTTTAGGATGTCAGCTATATCGAGAAACTTCACTTTGCGATCGCCCATAGTAATTTTCAGTGTTTTTTCAACGTTTTCCGGAATAACAGCGTCATTCGGCCATCCAGTAGATGGAATGTCATCGATGTCTGTACGACCACGTTTGAATTCGGCATACCAATAACAAATGGTTCTTTTTGATGGAGCAGAGTCCGAATAATGTTTTTCAAGCCATTCCTGGCATTGAACAGTATTTTTTTTCATTAAAAAGCAATGAAAAATCAACACACGAAATTGGTTTGAATTCATTTTTTTTGAAAACTCAAAAGTAGCCATTTAAAGCACTGTAACTTGTAAACTAATGGTCGGATTGACATATAATTTTGACAGTTAACCTAAAAAGGTTCACACTTTCGAAAAAAAAATATTGATTTGGTATTAGTGGAGCCATCTATGTGATAGTCATTATTAAACGTAGTGTTATGTGTGATTTTTTTCAAATTCTGGACACTTTTTTAATTCTGGATGAACAAAAATATTTCGTATGTTCACTTCTCTTTTATGAACAGAAAATAAGTCCGCTATTTTCTTGCGTAATTGTAAATAATGTCCTAAAGATTTTTCATTCTGGCGCAATACGATGCTCTTTTATGACGGCTTCTGCTATGCGAACTCCCTTGACGGCTGCTTGTAATTCTAAGCGAGGAATTGATATAACCTTAAGCGGGGCTACTATTGCTTTAGCCATGACCATGTTGACATGAACTTTATCATCAGGAGTAACCACCCTCCAATAAGCAGCTGCTGCGTAGGCTGTTTGACTGGCATCGCTAACTGCGGTGATTGGCGTGCCGAATTCATTAAACATCTTTTTAATTCGCTTCAGCCTTTCAAATCAAATCAAAAATGTTGAACGCAGCCTTTTCTCGTGGTCTTGCTGTATTCGTGGTCACAGTAACGGACCGTGACTCTCCTGTCTGTCAAGTAGCTGTCCATCAACTTCCTCAAGTTTGAGGGGCATCCCTTTTTGCCCAGCTGGCACCTGATGGCCGGCCACTACGCCGCATCGAACGCGCCCTCTATGTCCAGCGATATCACCAAGTTTATCAACTTGTTTTTTACGTTGGTCCTAATGTGATTCACCAGGTCATAAAGGGCGTCCTCGGTGCTGCGCTCTGGGACAAAACCGTACTGCCTTTTATTCGGCCGCGGGAGAATGTGCCACCTTATGCGGCGAACCATCATTCTTTCCAGTACCTTGCCGAGAACCGATAGCAGACCTATTGGTGTGTACGACTTCGGGTGAGTGTAGTCGTCCTTCCCAGGTTTCCTGAGAATGACGACCACGGCTTCCTTCCATGGTTCTGGAAAATTTTATGAATTTAGATATGAAATGGATTTAGGTAAGTTAGGAAGTGGATTCTTATACAGGATTACTAAGAGAATATTTCTTAAATTTCCAGCGAGATAATTGATATCGGATAAGATTATCCATTTTACGTCTTAAAATCTATACAAACAACGTTGCTGACGACGACCAGTTAACTATAATACTCAATAATAATAATAATAACACTTTATTGCACTTTTACAATTAGAATATACATTTGACTTACACAGTACATATAAGATCAATATGCAATGGCGGCCTTATCGCTAAGAGCGATCTCTTACAGGCAACCGACAATACAGGATATATAGAACACAAACGCAGAACGGTGCAAAAAGCATTGTATTACTTATAATAATAAAATAAAATATTTTTTACAAACCTATACCTAACTACTTAATAAGATTACTTTAATATAAACATATATATCAAAAATACTTATTCATGATTATTGAATTGAAATTTTCCTTACGAAATCCTTTGTCTTTTTTTGGAAGGAAAGATCCTAAAGCTCGAAATTTTTGAGACATGTTAATATGGGATCACACGAAGCGTAATTGTCTGAATTATATATCAAGCAAGGCTCGAAAAGATTTTATTCGGAGACAGCGTTATTAAAACATGAACAGATGAATTTGTTTTATATGTTGCATTAATTTTCTTCAAAGTTAGTTGAATTTAAGTAAACGTTTACATTGTAATATTATTTAACATATATGATCAGAATATTACAAAAAAATGTCGGTTTGGAATATAAATTATGGAAAATATAATTATCGTACATATTGCATAACTTTACGAATATATGCCGTAAGATTCTTCGGTATTAATTAAAATGGTTGATTAACCACCGAGTATACACACATACATATGTATGCTACGAAACTTTACCAATTATTATCAGTTGAATAATAATAGGAGTATCAATAATAAATTATTTAATATGTGGTATAGAAACAAAACTTCAAAGTTCGCTATAATAACTCACTCAACAACATTCATTAACAGTAAATTGTTAATTAGAAGAAGTTTCTGGTGCTTCATAACTTTATTAAAAGAAATCTTGACTTTTACATTTTATTATAACGCGATAATTTGTCGGCTGCGATAGAAATATAATAGAGAATTATACCCATTTGTCTTGATTAAAGTATCTAAAATGTCTCCCAGCACCAAGCGCTTGCTGACGTTTTTTTGCAAGTATGTTTATTACGCAGGAGCCGGCGACTTTTTATGTAATGAAGTGAAAGAAAGTCAAATTTATAGAATTTATACTTTAATCTCATTTAGCGTTTACTTTATTATGATTTTCCTCGAGAACTTAGCAGCATTATTTGGAGATTTTCCAGAAGTGGAAGGGAAATCTGCTGTCATGTTCTCCGCTATCCATGATATTATTTTAATTAAAATGTTTCTTATATTTTATTACAAATCTTCTATAATTAAATTAAACAATGAAATGGCTTTAGTCATGAGTGATATCGAAGAAGAACGTGTTATGAAAAGGCAACAAAACAAAGTTCTGTGGGGCATCGGCTTATATGTGTTAACTGTTTATTTATCTTTAATCTCTTATGGGATAGAGAGCTTAAGAAAAGTGATTGTCGAAGGTAATTCAATTTATGCAACACCTACATAGTTTCATAAAATATATTTTACTATCATACTAAACATTTAAAATGAAAATATTATTTTAAGCGTGTAAAACATAAGCTTTGTCAGGTTATTAAATAGGCTAATGGAATTTGTTTTCTCTGTATAAAGCACACTATAATTGTTAGTATTTAATAAAATAAAAAATAAAATAAAACAACATATGTAGGTATGTATGTTTTTTAACAGATATATGAGTAGATACAATATAGTTTTAAAACTTTCAGGAACACCATTTTATACAGTGGTCACATACTTTCCCTCGTACTACGATAATTCCTTCATGGCCAGTACGTTTCGTGTCTTCTTTTACATGACTTGGCTATATATGATGCTTCCAATGATCGCAGCCGACTGTATGCCGATCGTACATCTCATTATAATGGCTTACAAATTTGTCACACTGTGTAATTATTATGACATAATAAGAAGAAATTTTTACAATAACTTAAAAATTATGAATAATCAGTCTGCAGCGAGAATATTGAAACTGCAGTGCTTACGTGGGATTCTGTTGCATCAAAAATTAATGTTGTGAGATTTTTATTAGAAATACTTTTTGATATGGTATTATATTATTAAATAGGTTTTAATTTTTTCTATCATTTGTTTTTGTTGTACAGTCTAGCGGAGGAAATACACCGTATTTTCGGAATCATAATGTCGCTGCAAGTTTGTGAGAGTTCGGCAGTCGCAGTTTTGCTTCTGCTTCGTCTAGCGGTAAGCATAAACTTCTAAAACAAAGAATTTAAGTTATTCGTGAAACTGAAATATCTTGCCAACTTTCAGCTTTCCCCTCATATGAACTTGACGAACGCTTTCATGACTTATACATTTGTTGGCTCCCTTTTCTTTTTGCTAGCTTTGAATCTTTGGAATGCAGGAGAAATCACGTATCAGGTCTGTATGTTTTCATCATTTCTTTTAAGTATTTGTAGATATAAAAGATATATAATAATAATAGTTCATACTCATCTCCTATAGGCATCGTTGCTATCCAATGCAATGTTTTATTGCGGTTGGCATGTATGTGAAATGGAGCCTACTCATGATGACATAAGATGCATGATTCTTATTGGATGTGCGCAAGCTCAAAAACCTCTCATACTTAAAGCTTTTGGAATACAAGATCTATCATATTCGACGTTTGTTTCTGTAAGTATTTGTCATTTTTTTTCCTAAACTATACTTATTATCGTCAAATAATCACACTCCCGTTTATGTACACAGCCATAAATATACACGTTTATTTTCTAGAACTTTCTCCAAATAGGCGAAAATAAACCTACCTATTGTATATTGCTCGTTTTTTTTTTGTATTTGGAAATTCATTTGTTTGCTTTCCCGGGGGCGACAAAGTCTGGGTCATATTGGCGCAGAAGGACCGTGTCTAAATTTAAAGACGATGGTTGTGGATTTGATTCTTACACGAGGGAATCAAATTAGTTTCCTCCTTCCGATTTGCTCAAAATGTTTCTTTTTTTCAGGTAGCAAGAATGACATATTCAGTTTTTGCTGTGTTTTACCAACGGCGTAATTAAACATAATGAATAGATTTGCGTAAAGTCTTTAAATTCTTTAATTTATTCTCTAAGTATTTGACGTCAGGGAACTTGTTTAATAGTAATTGCTCGTTTATTTTTTTCTGTATTTGTATTTTGCAAATTAATTTGTACTTAAGTTAAGTTGTAGACTAACACTATTTTCAATTTAATTTAATAAAATATTAATTATAAATTAATTTTAATACAATTATACTACGAATACATACTAATCACCTTTACCATTTTATTTGTATTCTGTTTTTTTAAATGTACATAAAATAATAGTACTATGCATATATATATAACAATAATAATAATAAGCGTACCGTATGCATCAAGATTTTACTGGAAACATGTTCGAAATAAGTTATTTTGGCGTAAGTCCAAAATGATTGTGTGGAGTATGAAGATGGTTCGATACAGTTATTGAACGACATACGGCAAACGACAGTAGCGTCGGTGATGAACCCAACGGTATGCCAATTAGTTTTAGTGCTATGATTCAGTTAAGGAAGTTAAGGTTTTGCCATAATATAACTTATTTATTCTTCTTTAAGATAATTGTATACATTTTTTGTTATCATTTCACAAAGAAATCGATTCAAAGTATGAAGTTACGAAGAAAGTTGATAAAATATTACAATTCGCCCCAAAATATCTTAAACTTATATTGTTACCCAAACATATAAGATAATGGCACCAGTAATAAATAAATAAGAACGGATATAAAAAAAAATATTAAGGAAAAAAATAAATATGATGATGTCTCTAGAACAGAGTGACAGCCTACCAGGATCCAGGATCCAGGATGATTCTCTAAAAATGTAGATAAAAAAATGTACTCAGGAATGAAGTGCATCTTACCTGTAGATTAAATATAAGATATGCAATTTCACATGAGAAGAATTTCTATTAAAGAATCAAATAGAATTCAGATCGTCGTTAAGACGACGTCCATACGCTATTTGTCGACAATTTGCATAGGAATGTAATCTGTTGAACCTTCCTTTATGTCCAGTAAGTTTAAGTAATAAGGGGATGTTATTTAAATAGAAGATATAGCGAATATTATTTAAATAGAAGATATTATAAATCATTCAATTTGTGTAATTAGAGGCCAGTCGTGGGACCCGCGACAGGTTGTAGGTTCGATTCTTATTCCAGAAAATGAAATATTTAATATTTTCATTTCTTCGCTCTGGTGTCGAGGCAAGGCGCGGCGTAAAGTTCCGCAATTCAACACGCAATGCCTCCAGAAATCGGCGGAAAGTGGGAAACGGAGTGTCTTAATACTAGGTTTCTTCTGCCTACCCTGGTGTGCGCGAAATACATCATGAAGCTGAAAAAAAAAAATTCCACCAAGGCAAAGCGCGGCGTTGAGTTCCGCTACTCAACACGCAATGCCTTCAGAATTCGATGGAAAGTGGGGTTACTGAGTGTATTAACACTAGGTTCCCTCTGTCTACTCTGCTGTGGGCAGGATACAGCGTGAAGCTCATTGACAGCGTGAGGGAGCCGTAAAACGTTATATGAAGTGCGGAATTTATAAAATCTCGCTTAACTTCAAAAGATTCCCGATTTAGACTAAACCAGCAATACTTATTTTACTTGTTGAATGACGCAAATATAAGACAATTAAATGCAGGTATATTTTATAAATTAAACGTAACGAATATAAACAAAAAATAATCAGCGCAACAGTATTTAGAGAAGATAGAGAAAAGTGAGCTCGAAGGAGATTTGATGGCAATATTCAGTAGATTACGAAACACTGAGCAATTTTGGAAAAAACCAAGAAACGATGTTATGTGTATGACTCGTCATTATGGACGGGCTCCTTGGTTTTTAACAACCAGTCCCTCTGAATGGAGATGGACGGACCTCGCGGATTATATTAAGCTAATCAATGATCCAGATGCAGCAAATTAATCTCCTAGTTAGTTAGTAGCAATGGACCCAGTTTCAGCATCGCGGTTTATTGACATAAAATTTAAATCAATATTGGATTTTTTAACATCAGCTGATGATCACCTTTAGGTGAAATAGAACATTATTTCTGGCGTCGTGAATACCAGTCAAGGGGTTTACAGCATACAGCATTTTCATCTCATTATATGGGTAAAAGATGCACCAATACTGGAAGTTTCAACTGTTGAGGAGGTGGCAGAGATTATAAATAAATACCTTACATGTTCTGTCCCAGATAAAAAGTGTCCCCAACATTACACCATCGTGTTGTCGATTATTAGACGCATAAACATAATACATATTGTTTACGGAAGAAAAAAACAAAATCAAAATTTATAACGGCTTGCAGATTTGGATTTTCACGACCAGTAACCGAATCTCTAACGATGAATAGTGTAACCGAATCAATAGCGGCTAGGAAAACTTTAAAAACTACGAGACTTTATAATTTACCTCGCAAACAAGAGTCTCGTTACATTAACGACTATAATCCAGCAATCCTTCTCGCTTGGAATGGCAACATGGATTTACAGTATGTAGGCGAAAAATCAGAATTGTTATTATATAAAAGAATTGTTGTAGAAGATGAACTAAAACAAGTGATAAAACGTTTGAATCAAGATCAACGTATTTTTAGCAGGATCTGTAAGACTTTGCTAGATAAATCTACTACTTTGAGAATATTCGTTAGTTTAACAGGCGGAACGGGAAAAAGTTCTTTAATCAATACAATTAAGAACACGGTCCAAAAGCGAATGAATAAGTTAGTTGCAGTAGCTGCACCCACTGGTATTGCCGCTTTTAATGTAAACGGTCTAACAATACATCGGCTCATACAACTGCCTGTAGAGCACAGAAATTGTAGCAAATATACTTCCCTATCAGATCATGTACTGAAAGTTTCAAGATGTGACTTAAAAGATGTAATACTTTTAATAATTGATGAAGTGTCTATGATTTCTAATATTAATGTACATCCATCTTCGCTTAACAGAAATATATGATATTGGTGACGCTGACGACGGATGGTTCGGCAAGTTTCATATAGTGTTATTTGGCGATCTGCTCCAACTGCCTCCAGTGAGACAACTATCGCCGTTTGAAAATTTGAAGTCGTCTGATGTCTTAAAATGTTGATGGTCTCATAGTGCTCCAAATTTATGGAAAGAACTATTTTGTTATAAGGAATTAACTGTTAATATGAGGCAAAAAAACGACCAACTTTTTGGCGAAATGTTAAATCGTTTAAGAATGGGTATAGTTACAAGTCAAGACAGTTGCACTTTGTCTAATCGCGTCATCAAGTTAACCGCTAAAAATCTAAATGACCGTCTTAAAGAAATCATATCTTATTTTAGAGTACTATCCGATGATATAGTATGTTTATTCCCCACTAAAGATATGTGTAACCAGTTTAATACTGCATTGTTGGCAAGTATGGAGCCTCCAGAAATTAAATTAAATTCGATAGACGAAACAGACTGTCCACGGTATTTAAAAAAACGTGCAAATTAAGTACTCAAAGAGAACGAAGATAATTCGTCGCTGACTGCTGGCTCAGAAAATGTCATCACGTTAAAAATCAGTGCACGTGTAATGTTGCGAATGAGTTTCATATGAATTTACAATAGAATCTGAATAGAATAGAATTTGAATACATTCATTAATATCGATGTAAATTAATTTAAAAACTAGCCAAGTCAGATATTACACATAAATAAAGTCTCCAAGTTGTAAGAAGAATCCATCTCCATCCATCCATCAATCCATTTTCAGTTGTTATAAAATATTTTATATTGTTAAAAATAAATTTCAGGACTGACTATTGAACTTGGCGTACATTTACATCTCACTTCTTTTATCGCTGAAAGCATATGTTTTATTACTGAACTTGGCTTTCATTTTACATTTATGTTTTTGATGGGATACTTATATACTATGTTAGGCAGTTTTCATTGACAAATACAAATTATTAAAATACTGAAAATATTGTGGCAGAGTTCCCACTTTATAATCTGGATAGTTGTAAGTTCAATTTGTACTCGCGGGAATGATTATACATACATTATATTGTTTACTATTTTCCGCTTCCGCTTCCGTAAGCCAAAGCGCGGCATCGAGTACCCAACAACACAACAAAAGCAATGTCTTGATATATTAGCACTAAATTACTGCGGTAACGGGTAGTAAAAAGAAAAAGTACTATGAAAATGGTCATAAAATCCACTAAAATAAAGTTGTGGACGGCTACTAGTAATATAAATAAAAAGCTTATTCTATAAGTTACTGTATTATCTTTTCATGCAACCACATTTCTTAAAAGCAAGAAAGCTCTGAGAAATATTCAAGGACATTATTTGGTTGTTATTCACAAAAACTTTTGAAAACTTAGAACTATATACAAATATTTTCAGAAGTAATTTTAATATATTGTTTTTTAAGGTGCCGTATATTAAAGATTGAAACAGAGCAAAGGCTCTGTTATAAAGTTAGACTTCGAGAAGAAGATAGTTCCTTTGGAGCACAGAAAAAATCAAGCCTCTAAGTCCACACAATCAAAAGATACCAGCATTCTTGCACCGATTTTGTTGCATTTTGTGTGAAATTAGACGCGTCGTCAAAACCTATAGGATATTTCCGGTGGACCTTTACCACCTTTTTGACAGTTATGAAACGCAAAGAAATAAAAAAAATCTCTTCAGTCTGGTGTGAGGCAAAGCCTGGCGTTGAATTATTCCACTTAACACACAACGCCTTCAGAATTCGGCAAAAAAGGAAAAATCTTAACAATAAATTCCCTCTGCTTATCCTGCTGTACGCGGGATACAACGTGACTAAAAGAAATTTGTACCCAGAGTAGCAGATGTCACGATGTCATCGTAAACTTAGGTAAGAACCTTGAAAGGTTTTCGTAAACATTATTCAATTTAAATTTTAGAAAATCTTTTTTAAAACAATAGAAATATTTACTTAAAAGGAGTCTTAATGGACATTTCTTTCGAGTATTTAAATGAATTAACAACGAAGTGCTAAGGGTACTCTTTTAGATTTCAAAGACGAATAGTTTTTCTTCAAACAAAGTAGCAAAGCGTAAAGGTTTTTGTAACAAAAAATATACATTTTACAGTTTACTATTGACATTTTAACAAAAATTATTTTAACTCTTTGGAAGTCTTTTATGTATTTGTATAAATTAATAATTTAAGAAGAAGAGCATCTACTAAATCAGTTATTTAATTTTCATATTTTTATTATTAACTAGCAGTGCCCGCGACATCGTTGGATTCATGGACATCGGATTGTTTTTTATGAGGAGATCAATCATTAACTTTAATTTTAATTGGAACACTCTTGCTATAATATCATGGCGATCATAGGACGCTTATCCAAGAAGTAACTCACCGCTGATTTCGTCCCACATAGGATTTGTTGTGAAAGTTATGAATAAGTCAGGACAATACGGACGTAGCAAAGTACCTCCTGCGTTCGCTCACGCATGTAACGCGGACCTCCAGTAAAGGACAATGGCAAAATCTCTTAGTGTCCTAAGTTCTGACAATTCGTGTCTAGTTGCATCGCATCTCTTAAGTTTACGTAATTTTCTATACGTAGCTATTTGGTTTGGTTGGTTCACACTGTTATACGGGATTTGATGACAGTCTTTTTTTAAAAAAAACTACACTTTATCCACTTATTTTTTATTAGCGAAATACAAATAATTACATTGGGTGATTTTATGGTTCCCAAGTATTCGCGACCGCGTCCATCTTGGACTTGGACTTGGACTTGGAGAAAGAAATAGAATGGAATTTAATAATGATTTCAAAGGCTGCGGAGGTTCTTCAAAATTATTCAAATTAATTTTTCCACAAGAACAGCATAAGCTAGTTGACTCTTTTTGCCATTTTAAAGTGTGAAAGTAATTGCAATACATATTCATACCGTCTATATTTGAATAATTGACGGTAAATAGAACGTGTATAAGAAAATATGCTTCTGTCTTTATTACTTAAAAAAATTCGACACCCTAATTATGATAGATGCGATCGTTGTGTTAGAGAACTTCACGCTGTGTCTCTAATTGACGTATTCTGTCAACTCTTTAACTTTCCATAGTAGATAGTGTTCCCTTGATGATTCTAGACGTCTTTGGTGTTCGTATTCGCTTTCAATGGCCCTACTTCTTGCATGTCGATTTCGTTCCTGAATTAATCTTCCTTCACGCTGAGAAAAAGTTTCAGACTCGCTAGAAATAACATGACTTTGACGGTCCGCTGTAAGACCCTACGACCTAACGACCTTTACGTTGAGTAAATGTAGCAACAAGAACAGAGACTTTTCTTTCGTTCGTTCTTGTTCGTTTTTCTTAGATCTAGCTCACTTCATCCGTTTAGAGTCTTTTGAGCTCTGGGAGAGGCCTGATTTTTTTCTTCGAGGCATTATACTTCTTGTCACAATAACGCTTGGGTCAAGAAATATAGGAGTTTGATGACAGCTCCCCTGCGTTACCGGGTAGGCTACCTTGCCGAATCAAACGAATACCTAGACTACAAAAGAAACACAAGCCCGAAGGCGTGATAAATGGGAGTTTTCGCCGGTATAGTACCACACGGTGAAGGTACCGCCATCACCGCGTGGAGGTACTCCCAGGTTATGTTATTAATGTATTTCGCATTTTTTTTGTAATAAGTAATACTGTCTAGTATACTATATTGCATCAGATTTGCGTACTCATGTGTTAGAAAAATGATGGTAGATAATATAAATAAAGATAAATTAGAATAATAAGTAGGTTTTATCGTATCGAACAAACATTAGAAGCGAATAGTAGCTGTAAGCAACGTTATTTCACCTTTTAAATGATGCGAAGCTTGGAGCAGTGCCGTGGACTTGTAACCACATTTGTAGGCTCCAGGGTACCCTTAACGTTATAACAACACTCGCCTTTCACTTCTCCAGCCCAGTATAATTACAAATAAGTCTTAACCACATTTGTAATTACAATAATAATTGATTAACTTAACATTATATTAATGATAGATCTATTAACATTTACAATTAAGATAGCCGAGTATATATAATACATTTATAATACTATAATTCAAATATTATCGTAATTCTATTGTTTTCTATCACCAGCCAGCAAATCATAGAGAGATGTTTCAAACGCCAAATCCTAGACATGTGTCAAATATCAATTATAAAATATTATTTATTGTAATAATCAAATATGTATTATTTATTATTTAATTACCATTAACTCCATAAGGCTATTACGTGCATGTACTGGTGGCTTCCAATACAAGAGACCAGCAAAATGTGCATTTTTCTTACATTATTTACGTTGCCATCGACAGCAAGAGCATCACCAAGAGATATATATATACATCAGAAGGGGCCTCAAAGCGGTCTTGGCTATCACTATTCATTTGTGGGCGTTGTAGCAACAGAGATGTTTAAATAAAAGTCATACTTATATTCTACAATGTCTTATTACTCGTTTACATAACAGTTTTACAATAAATCTCACAATATTAACACAATTACAATAGATTAGGAGCCAATAGGTTAATTGGTGAACAACTCACGCCATAGCTGTCAACCAATGACATCCGCTATTATTCGTGGCTACACCTACTACCCTATTCGGGGTTACCCGCTCCATTTTAAATATTATTCTAATATAATCCATTACATAAAACAATTAACATCCAGACGTAATAATTGCGAAATTATAATTAAAACTACTACATAGCAGCGCGCCGTCATATATATATGTATTCTTTTTATTTGAAAATAAAAATAAAAATAGATCAATGTATTCTTCAGATCAAAGTTGTCGTTCACTTACTAAATAATTTAACTGCTTCATACATTAATACGAAAAAGTCGTTGACAAATTATCAACATTTACATTACGGGTCATGAGTCTATACGGAAAAAAATCCTTTGTATTGGTGGCACCTAGAATCGTAAGTGATAAACAATTTAATTTGGTTTCACCACTTTTCCACCTGAACAAAATAATCCAATTGGTTCCTTTCTCCATTTTACAGCATAGCAAAAATAACAAATCAGCTACTGTATCTCGCACACAGCAGGGTCGGCAGACGGAACCTAGTGTTAAAACACTCCGTTGTTGTATTTTTTAAAAATGACAACATACTATCATGCCTCCTATAGACGCGTATTCAGAGTAATCAATTGCGGGCAAATACATAAAGCCTGTTCTCTCCTTAAAATTACAAGGTATAATTTCAATTCCCTCCTTACTTGGTGAGTCTTCTATAGAATTTGATGACATTCTACTCAGTATCCCAGTTTCTCTCGGCATACCCTACTATATGCGGAATATAGCATGAACAGAAAAAAATATATACATATATTCATATATAAAAGGATCCTAGCAAAATCGATTTTGCGACGGGTGACAACGAAATTCGACAATTGACGGAGGTAAATTATCACCACCATTGTATAGGGTTTTTAAGGTTATAGCGCTTCCAAAGGCATGCCGATTGGAAAATATATTAAAAGTACGTGGTTAACGTGGATTAGTTATTATATCTTAGCGGTAGCTGTGGTACAGGGTGCCACTGTAATGCGATTGCCTCAACAAAAAGATTGAATTGTTATTTATTAATATTTTCATTTTTTCGCTGTGGCATCAAGGCGATAAACCTGACGTTTGGTTTCGACACTCAACACGCAATATCTCGAAAGAATTGGTGGAAAGTAGAGAAAGGAGTTTCTTAACGCTATGTTTCCTCTGCCTATCCTGCTGTGTGAGGGATACAGCGTGAAACTGATTTGATTTTGCTTTCCGGTGTAGAAGAATTCATATATTTGTTGATGATGATTTTTTTATTGATATCTAAAATAATTTTAATTTTTTAAAGGTTATTTCTGGATTTATTATATTTTTTCGTAATTATTTACACAAATGCATACCTCAGCGTAAGCCGTGCGAACTGTACTCACATTGCCTATGTTGTTTCTTGTTTCAATAGACAAAAGCTTTCTATTTAGGCCCTGCAGGAAAGTGTCGATATATCGATATGTTTTGAGTTCGACCTGTTTCTACAGTAATTTATTGTATTTCATTGAATAGGTGCCCGATCTAGATATTGGCAAAGTTGGTTGCAAAGTTCAGAATAAAAACTTACTTTCGATACACTATTCTATTTGATTCGATACAAAGCATTTTTCTCTTTGTCTCATTGTTTTATACCTAATTGCTAATTTTGTAAGACTTTTTCCTTTTAAAAGGAGGGTATCTAAGTATATTGTACGATACGTTCACAAAACTTTGTGCAAAATAAATTTAAGATACATGAAAATTAAGTATTCGAATGCTAAATCAACTAATTATACTAATTATATTATTATTATTTATAAAAAAAAACTTCTTCATCAACTAATATAACTTCAACTACTTAAGGTAACTCAATAAACGTTAAAAATAGATCCGTAGGTCTTCACTTTTTACCGCATATTTTTCATCGTATAGCATTATTTAAAAAAAAAACAACCTGTACAAAACAACGTGTTTTTTTCTCAAGATTCCAATGATGTCATGGCTGTGAGGCTAAAAATTATTAACTTTTATTTTTTTTTATTTTTGTCGATGTTTCATCACTTACAAATAATTTGGTTACCTAATTGGAAAATATGGCTAGAGGGATTGATGCTAAATTTCATCAGGATTATAATATAAAAAACAAATAATAAATTTGATGAAAGGCACTTCTTAAAAGATAAATCTTCCATGCAACGTACATTCCATAGCACTCCGCTTAGATAAGGCTTGTGGGCATTGCTGCAACACTGTTTACCGAAATAGAGAGAGAATCTTCCCATATATTGGGCAACTAAATGCGATCTTTTCCCATTTTGGAAACTTACATCATGACATAATTCCTTGAAGTCCATTTGTATACTTTGATAATAATATGTAATACAACAGTAAATCTAATAAAGAACCAAGTTTTCGCCTCCAAAAAGTTAATAAATCCTTTATGGGTCTAAATATACGTACATACAGTACAGTACAGTACAGTACATAATAAATTTCCGCAGGGTATTCTTAGATTGCCACTATAAAAAATTTAAAATATCTGTAAAAAAAATTCTAACAAGTAAAGCGTATTACACTGTTTAAGAATATTTAGAGGATAAACATGTATGGAATTAATGTCTATTGAATGTGATGCAGGATAGGTGCCAACTAATATAATAGATTGTACCATTGATTTTGAAAAGAGCAACTGTTGAGTTTCTTGCCGGTTTGAATAAAGAATTGTTTGAATTGAATTGAACACTAAGCAAAATCAATGCATATATGAATATATTACGTAACGTTATATATTCGTACATATATTGCAGATCGTAATAATTTATGATTACGAGGCATTCATCAGCTAATAACAAGGGCGTGCATTAGATAATTCACACGTGTATTTTGTATTGTGCTGAATTAACATAAACGCCTAATTAATCATTATGATATTTCATTACGGACATATGCTTAGCGTTTGTACCTGCTGGCTTATTGTTGGTGTTAAATATTTGTCAACGTTTTGTAAGAATAATATTAACATTTTTTAAGCGAAAAAATATCTAGTGTTAGAAAACGGAAGCGGTTAACGTTTTTAAAATAACACAATAAAAATACATACCGTCTATATGTTTTCAACGTACTCGGACAGAGGCTCCACGTAACTACAATAAGCGACATGTATCACTCAATAACAACACTACATACTAGATTCTTGCCTACAAATTCACGAGTTTGGCAAGAGATTTTTATGTATTAAGAATGTTAAAAAAAAGATACCTTCCAATCAGGGCTTCCGCCTTCAAGCAACTGTGGCCGTTTGACACAATTCCACTGCTTTTATTGTCTTTTTCATCTAAATCTTCCCACTTTTACACTTGTACGCTAACACTAGGTAAAATGTAGTTATAACACGTTTTCTATTTTCTATACTTTTTATAGTTATTAGATATTGAAGTTTATGGAGCAACTTAAAGCTACGCTTTCTGCAAGTGCTTATCAAACTAGCTCAATTTAGTTTTTTCATATAGTTTGAATCCGCAACCACTGCGTGAACTGACACTGTCCGTAATAAAAACGGTCAAGTGCGAATCAGACTCGCTTACCGAGAGTTCCATATTAATTTCAGGGTTGTAATGACCTACAGCTCTGAAGTACTATTTATAAACAATATACAAATTTAAGTTTGTGAGCGTATGACTCGAATGAAAGTCTCTTAATGGCAACGGGGTGACTTATCATGAGGTTCCCAGGTTCCCTTAGTGAAGCTTTAAAAAAACAAAAATGATTTATATATTACCAATATAATATAGAAATTGTTTATTTTAAAGAAAATTAATAGTACAAATCGATTAATTCAAATAAATATTCATATCTATTTTATCTAATGGAAAATACTAAGTATTCCATTACACTCACATTAGCTTCAAAGTAAGGAAATTGCACCACAATGGGTTATCACTGCATGTGATTGCAAGCCCCTGAATGTATTTTCCATCGGTTTTCAATTTCTAAACGCCATTGTTATCTAGTAATATTTAGTCTGGGCTATTGAATTTATTGATTTCTATTGAATCGAGTCAAACAACTGTCCGTGTGAATTGCTTTCAAGCCGACATGCAAGCTTGCGGTGTGCCTGATGCGTTCAATTTTGCATGTAAATACTTTTTTTAATCTTGAAATGTTTCTACCTTCTATTTTGAACCGAATTGCTGTATTTGCTTGAATCGGGCGTATAAGAAATAAGTTCGAATCTTTATGTTAAGTAATTAAGTTACAGTTAAGATGCTAAGACACTCCGTTAAAATGAAAAGCACATTTTAATGTGCCTTTTTATTCGAACTCCTTTTTTAATTACGAAAATTTTGTACTACCGAGATACTAAATGCTACCGGGATTTTGCGAGCGCAGCGAGTCAACGTGTTCACATGTTGAGCAAAGCAAGAAATGCATTTTGGAATTTTCTTTCGCCTAAAACTATATACGTGATCATATTTATATGTTTGCAAATTTTCATCTCAATCGGTCAAACCGTTTCGGAGCCTATTGGTGACAAAGAGAGAGAGAGAGAGTAGCAGATAAACCAATATATAATATTTGAATATTTCTTTGAAGAATAATTATTTATAAAATCATTCTTCAAATAAATATTCAAATGTTATCCAGCCTCCAGGTGCTATGGCCGTCTAAAACAGGAGCTGTAACGTGAATGATTTATTTTTCTTGATGCACAATAAATTTCGCGAACTTGACAACTTATACGTGCGTTTACCACTGGAAGAAATATTGCTACAACCAACAAATTACCCTTAAGTTTCTGTACGATAATTTATGAAGTGTGGGTACAAACATTGCTAAGTTCTTATTTGAAATACTATTTTTTTAAAAGACACGATAAAATACATACCGTCTAATTATTTCTAACGTATTCAAAAAGAGATTCTACGTAATTGTAATAAGTGACATGTATCACCCAATAACAATACTACACACGAGCTTCCTTCTGATAGGGCCCTACAAGCAACTGTCCCTAATTTACACAATCCCACTGATTTTATAGTCTTTTTCACCTACGTCTACCCTCTTTTACACGAGAACGCTAACACTATTATTATGAGACTTCTGATATTGACTACCTATATATTTTATTTATTATTATTTTAATACCCTATATATTTTTTAATAAATCATAGCTTCATAGAATAATAACTTACTTAGCTATTACTTCATAAATTTATATATTTCTCTTATAGTAGGTAATTATTTCTTCAAAATGTACTAAGCACTATTGGTTATAATATGAACTTTATATTAGGAAAAGAAATAATCTTCAAAGTGTATAATATGTTTGTACGTGGCTAACGCCAAAAATCCTGTGGGAGACTCACTGATATATTGCTCAATGTCAATATTGAAAAAGAAAAATGCCTTCCGTACAATATATTCCGTACAATATAGTAAGTAATGTCTAAAATATTATTTAAAGAACCTACACTCTGGTATAGGATAATTATAACAATTTTCGTTTGGAATTTATAATGTGGTTGTATCTTAATACTCATAGTAGCTTAAGTGTTTTTCTTATTAGGTATTTCAAAGGGTCTATTAGCAAAACCTGCACTGGCTTTTGTATATCAACATATACAACATATACATATTGTTTGTGTCGTTGTCGTGTTTTCTGTCGTTTGTATATCCAACACACTCATATTATACATGTAGCGACATTTGAACCCCCGCCTCTTGGAAACCGTTCAAGCTCTCTGACCGCTAAGCCATACAATTTCATCAAGCTACCTTGAAATTCTTATACAAGTGTATAAGAATTTCTACAACTTATTTATGTTGTTAGAAACTCTGTAGGGAGATTTTAACAAATTTTCCATCGTTATCCAAATATAATGGCTTAGAAATATCAGTTTTAAAGTGTTAGTCAACACTTAGGAAGAAAAAATCTTTTAGAAAACATAAAAAATATATATTTGCTAATAAAGTATTTTTAGCGGACATTTAATTTCTAATTAGTTCTAATAATATAAAACTCTTCACTATGTTGTTGTTATAAGTTCAGATTTTCCATACCTAAATCAATTTGAAGTCTTATATACGCTAAATTGTTGTAATAATAAAATTACCTAAATATATACCCTGATGAAAGTTAAATTAATTATTAATTGGGTGCAGAACAAGCGTACATACTGCTACAAAGTTTTCCAATTATCAGCGGAACAATGTTAAAACATCTATTAATAATAAATGATTTGACATATAAACCGAACCATCAAAGTTTGTAGAAATTACGATAATTCCTTAATATGTTAATTGATCATAATTTTCTTTTAAATATAAAGTGAAAAGGTAACACAGCTAATAAATATCGATATATATATATATAAATATACTTATGCATATTATAAAAATATATGTCTGACGCTAACAACAATAAATAAGTGTAAAATTACATATATTTTATAGAAAAAAAAATAATTACAAACTTATAATTGTAGTTAATTTCACACAAAATGATTGCGTGCGTTCGCAAACTTAAGTGTGTCAACTTTTATAAACTATATTTCTCATTGACATACAAATCTGTAATTAATACGGATACGGAACCCTCGGTATGCGAGTCCGACTTGCATTTGACCGGTTTTTTAAATTTTAAGAATAAAACGTGGATATCGTAGCGACGAGTTCTCTTTAATAAAAAATGACATTGTTTTTACACTGCAGTAGAAGGAACGACTTATTCGTAATGTGCCTACACAATGAGCACATTTTTTTGAAGGCAATCGGAGTTAAAATTCGAAGTGTTCATTAAAACATAGACATACATATTTCTATTTTTTAAAGATAAAAAACTTCAAACTGCTGTGAATAAACTTGAGTATCGATATCAAAATGTCAGTAAAACTAAGTTAAAATTTTGCACCCAGGTATCAGTGAAACAAAGTTTTGTTAAATAAAGGACTTCGAAGTGGAGTCGAAATACTGGATTCAAGTATTTGCTTAACTTGAAACTTTTTCGGTGCTTTACAGAGAATGTGTGATTCTAAATGCATTTTTAAATACTAGAGCTTTTCACTTCTTCAAGTAAATTATTTGTATAATCTTCTTTCACCTATGGCAGTAGCATTAAGGCGCAGAAGAGCGAAAACAATATCGCATCTTATTTAATATCTCTGTATTTTTATTTGAACCCATAACCTTCTTTTAGCCAGATTTATAGTATGTTAGTAAATTAATAATTAATTTATTAGTAAATTGTTTCGTCATATTATATATTCTTTATTGCACAAAAACAAAATACAGAAACTTAAGAGAAGAAAAATTTGGTTGACAAGGGTGAGCTTATTTCTAAAAGAAATCTCTTCCAGCCTACCAGTGGAAGTGGATATCTGTGAAACAGCGGGGACAGTATAGTGCATACCAGAAAAATATTATATTTCAATCTATAAATATAAATATATAATAATATATATATAAACTACATATACATATATACACAAACTACATATATAATCTATAAGAAAAAAATACATACATAATTATAAATATTATGTAAATACATAAATATATACATACACATTATTATGATGAGTTAAATGACAAGGAAAATGAAATGCAATAATTTGAAACTCTGTCGGAATATATATTAATTGTTCCCAGTTTGTAAATGCTTTTTTAGTTGGGATTTAAAGAATTTTAGGGAAGGGCTTCTCTGGATAGGATTAGGGAGTTGGTTCCAAAGGGATGAGGCGTATACGGAAAAGGACTTCTGCATGAATTTGGTGTTGCTCCTAGGAATGTAATATAATAGCAAGTGATATAGTCATATTCAATAATAGCAAGTGATATAGTCAACCGATGGTCAAAGGTGTGACCATCGGTTATGAGTAACTGAAAAGCCATATATAGCTTATAACAATAACGTACCTTCTTCAAATATTTATATAAATTTCAATTTATTCCGAATATTATATTATTCACGAGAGATCAAAAATAATTTGGTAAAATAATTTTTAACAGAAATACATATATATATTGCTTATCACACAAAAATTAATTGCCTGCTGTACATAAATCAAGATGTTGGTTGCGACAAACGTGCCAGTAATGGCTTGTTAATATATTAATGCCTGATTTAATCATATACAGACTGTACATACGCGTATAACTTGTATTAGATTATAATACAATTTATAATCCTATTACGGAAGTCAAATGAGTATAATATCTACATTATACTTGTATAACTAATTGCTTTTTTAGGATTAAGCTGTTAGTCGTGTACTAAGCCACAAAAGAAACAAATGAATTCTGAATATAATTTGTTGCAAAATAAGTATGAACGTTTAATTTTTTTTTATCATTTGTTCGCGTAGAGAGAGTATAAAATGCTCAATTTTAATAATATTTTTTCTGTAACAAAGGTAAGAGTGGGCAACATTTCTAAATAAACTTTTATATATAACTCCTTATTTTATATATAGATACTTTCAAATATAATTTTGATAAAATATTGAAGTATTTTGTTATAGAATTTACTATAGAAACTAACAACACGTGCAAGGTATGATCGTGTGTGGTAGGTTTAAAATTCACAAAGATATCTTGGCATTTATCCAAGTCACACGTACTCGTATAAAACTATACGTAAATTGGTGATTTCATCGATATTCGACGCTATAAAAGTGACTTAATATTAAGATAACTTTCAATTTTGTTTTACTGGATACTTTAATATTATATCTTTATGTATTCTTTAATATTAAAAAATAAAATGTTTGGTTGAACGCGCTAATCGCAGGTTCCTGTTTTTTAGAAAATCCATTTATTTAGGAAGACCTGAATTCTAATAAACATCATCATCGGCAATCAGCAGTGAAATATTTTATTGATATCGGAATTGCACGGTCTTCTAGGTAGTTTTACGGTTACGGTTAAGCCAGGGTGATAAAGAACGTGGCAGTCAGCAACGTCCATCAGCATTTTAAGTAACTCGAGATTGTCACTAGAATGACTAAGAACAGCACTATTTACCTTAGATCCAAATTCGTCTTTAAGTGTCGTTTTCAGATCACTCTAACTATTACGACGACCCAGAGATCTTAAAAATAATTGAGCAGTTCCTGTAAATAATTGTTTTGTATAAATCACCTTTTCAATTTCACTCCACTGCATCAAAGTTGCTATGTCTTCAAGGGGATCAATCCAGGGGTTAATTCCGTAAGTATCATCACCGCTGAACGGCCTCATAGATTTTACCAGATCGTTAAATGAAATACGTGGCGGAGGATTTGCAAAATCAATCCGCAAATCGCAAGATTACAAAATCTTCTTAATAAGTCTTCTACAAGACAAACATCTTATTATAACTTTTTGATATTTAATTTTGGTTCTCTTCCAACATCTTCAAAATCGTTTGTCTTATTTTTTTCTTTTTTGACAGCTTCGTCGGTAAAACCAGCCAGTTCGGTGAGCGTCGCTTATACTTTTTTTCACATCACCAGAACAATCATTAGTTAAATGCGATGTTCTTCACCATCCCGGACGAACCATGATGGTGAAAGTAGAACAACAACAATTCATTTACACCAAAGGATATATTGTTATAATCGTGACAGGTTCTTCTCATTCAATTTTTTTCTTTAATTTTGAGCGTGTGTGAATAAAAGTTTATATAGAGCTTTAGCATGTTTGGAAAATGGAAGTTTATATAGAGGGAAAGAGACCCATCCTTCTCGAACCTCACTATTTACAGCTTTACCCATAGACAAATATCAATTGCCAATTACTACTGGCCTTAAATAAATATTATTTATGGTGATAATTCTATACATATATGTCTTATTATTAAGATAGTCATAGTTTTATAGTAATTAATCAAAGTATTTTCATCATAAAAATATAATTTAAATATGAGTTAAATATATTCATATTAAAGGCATGTCTTAGACACCAAATCATAGACAAACGTCAAATGTTAATTCGTTGTCAAATGTTATAATTATAAATTTATTTCTTTTTATTTAATTACCATTAACTCTATAAATCTATTAAGTGCAGCATTTCAATTCCAAACTCATAAGAATTCGAATGGGGAATACAGAATTATTATATTTTTTGTTATACTTATCTTCCATTCTGGTATAACTTATAAATAACGTTGGCTCGAATCCAAAATGTAGAGTGAGAGTTAGTAATTTGGAATATCGACAGACTATGACTGCGTGTACAGTATTTATTAATAATTTTAAGTTCCATTTGCATGAATAACAGTAGTAAGGTATGCTTTTCTTTAGGTTTATGTATTTTTTTGAGAGATTTGAAGCAAATAAGCAAATAGTTGAAAGTATAGTAAAAATATTGAGAGAGATCTGTAACAATAAGTACAATTTTTGTAAAGATTCTGTTTAATTTGGCTACAATATAACAATAAGCTTAAGCGGGCAAAGCCACGTTAGGTTGGTAGTGTAAAATAAATAGAGATTGATAATTTTAAAGGACTGTTCTAGATTACATTTTTTAAAAATGGTTAGATGGAATAGTTATCATCATCATCATCATCATCATCATCATCATCAACAGCCATCTTTGTCCACTGCTGGACATAGGCCATCCCCACTTCCCCTTCCGCTCGGACCCATCCGCAGAATTGGAATAGTTATGCCATGCAAATTTATATTTTTGCATGACTGAAAGGCCACAAATTACAATATTACTAAGATAGAGATTTACTTATATAAAAAAATAATTTTCAATCAACATAAATATTAAGAGCACCTCAATTCGTATAACGGCTAAGACAGCCTCTGTTACATGTACAATTACATTTATACAAAGAAGAATTAAGGATTTTTTTATTAAAAAATGAAAAGAGATTTATATTGGTGCTCAGACATCTATACGCCGTGCCTTCGGTAACGTCAATTTGCATAGGGACGTAATCAGATGTTTCCTTTTTGTATCTGAAATCGAGTTATTTATATTCACTGTGGATTTTTCATTTTCAAATGAAAAATATTAATTTGTTAAGTAAAAACTAGCGAATACAGAGCACTGCTAATAACATGTGACCCAAACTATTTCCAAATTCTATTCCCTGCCGTAACAGAATCGAATAGTGTGATAAAATCATCCCTTAGATGGACGTCCTATCGCTCACAATTAAGTTTTTAAAAAATTAATCAATTCTACTAAAGTTTTTAATATCTACAAAAAAATGCTACAACCGGTTCGGTCAGTTCTGCTGAGAAGAGTCGGCAAGAAACTCAACAGTTGCTCTTTTCAATGTCAATAGTATAATTTAATTATTACCTAAACTGGTAGCCACCCTGCATAACATTTAATAGACATTAATTCCATACATCTTTATCCTGTAAATATTCTTAAACAGTATAATGAGATTTACGTGTTAGTATTGTTTTACAGTTACGTTAAATTGTAATAGTGTCAAACTTAAAATATATTGCGGAATTTATTATATACAGGTATACTCAGACCCATAAAGGATTTATTAACTTTTTGGTGGTGAAAACATGAGATGACAAGCTTATCTTAATTTCTCGTTACTATTATATATATGTTACTATTTTTCATACAAAAACAATTTTAATAATTTCAATTTAAGAGATATAATTAGTCTTGATATAACCAGTACTTAATCATTGAATGCGACTGTCATTTTCGCTCTGTTAGGCAATAATGTGACGAGATAATGTCAGCTGTCGATCATTTGATGCCACATTACCGATTCGCTGTATTGAAGTCTCCTGGGCGACACATGCCGTCGCAGTGCTTCAATTATTTTGGATTCAATTCAATATAATAGTATGTAACGTATGTGGCGTTGAGTTCCGCCACTCAACACGTAGTGTCTTCAAAATTCAGTGGAAAGTGGGTGATGGAAGTGTCTTAATGGGAACGGAGTGTTTTAACACGAAATTCTGTTTGTCTACCGTGCTACGTTCAGAGTACAACGTAACAATATGCATAAATTTGTAATTTATGCATATTGTTGTTTGTTTATTGTTTATACAGTAAACGGAAATTTTGATAATTTTCACTATAATTATTATTATGATTTTTTTGGTTTTATATCAGAAACAGTATAATTTGTTTTTTGTGTTTCGAGTTTTTGTTTACAGTACAGTATACTAGAGCATATACGCGTTTCATACAGAAAGGCTTTTAGAACCAAATACACCTAAGTAAATGGATATGCCGAGTAGTTGATAGAGTAACGGAAGACTAGTGCAAATGAAAATGCATGAACTTTTATGCTCTGATTTACTTTAGGGATTTATTTCAGAAATATGCATTACATTTCGTTGGCACAGTTGGAAGAGTCGTGGCGCAGGGGCTCAAGCGTCCGACTGTTAACGCGTGAGTTGTAGGTACGATGCTCGGAGGAATGAAGTATTCATTTTTTAATTTCCGCGCTCTTAACACACAATACCTCGTTCTCCTTCTTGACACATAATATCCTTGAGGAAAGCTGTGAACGTAAATATCTTAATGGGAACATAGTTACTCAAGATCTTCCAAGTTCTCTCTGCCCCCCTGCTATGTGCGGGATCAGAGTGAAGCTGAAAACCAATCGTGGAATCCAGCGCCGCGCTTGGTTTATCCAGACCATATATACCATACAAGTATGCAATTTTTCATCAATGTTTTCTTATGGTGTTATCACGTAAAATTGTCGCCTGCAAACCCGTTAGAGGCAACCAGTTTATTTAATTTAAGTAGACATTAACGTAAAGAGCTTAACCGTCACAAGGAAGTGAACATCAGGTTCAAAATAAAAACCATCGTTTGAACTCTTAATGGTCTGTTACGTGGCTAACAAAATGTACGTCTAAAAGATTAATTGTTAGCGTAACAACTGTATAACAATAATGAGATAAGAAACCGCGAAAGTTCCATAAGAATTACTTTAATTTAATTTTAGATATAAATGTCATTTTTAATTTATAGTATTAGTAAGACAGGCTCTGTTTTGAGAAAAAAAAATAGTTACTTATTAGAAAAATCCTGCATGATCCTTAAGAAATATTTATAGGTTTTTCTTAAGGCATTGAAATCAACAAACGTCTACTCAATAAACGTCTACTTCTACGTAGTAGTCATTCCTTCTCCTATTTCTGCCTATTTTTTTAGAGAGTTTCTCGCTTGTTGCCGGAACCCAATTGAAATATGCAAAAAAAACCGTTCCCGTTAAAAACGTCCCGTTTAAAACAACGCGAATCCGTTGTAATGCTTATGGCGTCCAGTTTATTCTTATTTTTTTAAATATAATTGAACCTTTGTGGTTAATACTATTTATAGGTACATGTAAAACAAAATGCTATATTAAAACATTACAAACATTATGAAATATAGAGTTGTAATTGTAGCAATATACATATAAGGGTAGTGACCGTGTTCGCGAGACCGCCCATCTCGTCATTAGCGGTTGCCTACAACCGTCGCTGGCTAATTACTGAAGATTGATATTGCCCGTTCTACACGCGTTTTACTTCGCACGCCTTATTTACTAGGGGTGTGAATGTTCTACTAAGTGCTTCTGAAACATTCGTTCTCACTTAAGTATTTAAAAGGTTGAATGTTTAATAATAATTTTGAGATATAATTGTGGTTCGAATTTAACATTTAAAATATATTTCTATATATGTATGTGTATGTATGTATGTACTATTTAATTTTTATATCTCGTATATTGGGAGAAACTGTCGATTCCAAACAGAATATAAGGGTCGCAGTGGCTGTGCCGAATTCCTAAAATAATATAAAAGAATAAGGAATGTGTATTGTACTAGCTTCATAGACACTAGCAGTGTTCCAGTGGCGAAATGATATCAAATAAAAATTTTATGTTACATTCGAAGTGACTGCAGGTGTGATTGGATATATCGAAAAAGTTAAAGTGATGTGACCATATACAATACAAAAATATTTTTCTAATTCGAACCAGCAGTTCCTGAGATTAGTGCATTCAAACAAACACATTTTTTCAGCTGATTAATATAGAATGTAAACATATATTAATGCAGAGAAGTGTCTTAACACTATGCCCTCCCTTCTCTGCTAAGCTAAACAAAAAATTACAAAACTATATATATAATTGGTTTTCTTATTATAATTTTATGCATACAATTATGTAAGTATTTTTTAATATGATTCGGATTAAAAAACGTACAATATATTTTAATCAACATATAAATTATATGCACTTCATTTTTATAATATATTATACAGATTTCTCTTTTTAGTTTGCGCCGCCCTCATTGAAATGTAGTTGGCAGAGTAAAAATTGTGATCGATGGACGGAGCCTAGCATAATGGAGTGGTGATGTTAGAATATTTTCTGTTCCATTACCTACTTGAGGAAATAACATATTTCAGTGTGATACATATCGCTGCAATTTATTTAAGTTCTACAATCATTATTTTAAAGAATGTGAGAAATATATTTTATTTTAAATTTTGTTAAAATATACATGTTACGGAAGATCGTTGAGAATTTGCATAATGCATATAATATTGGCTTTAAATGTTAAAAAAAAAGGTTTTGTGTTAATTTACATAACCGGTAGGTCCACGGGAAATATTCCATAGGTTTTGATGACGTCACGGATTTTATTAAAAATGGAGCAAAAACGATGGATAAATGCTCGTTTGATTACGTTGACATTAAAGGGACATTTAAGCTTAATATCTACAACTAATTTAAAAAAAAATCTAATAAATTGCTGTACTTGTGATTCATTCATATAATTTATGTATATTTTATTTTATTGTATTATGTATATTTTATTGTATAGTGTTAATTGGATTATTTAATTTAATATATATATATGTGTGTGTATGTGTGTGTGTGTGTGTGTGTATTGAATTAATAAATCGAATTATTTTATTTTTTTTCTTAATGTAACTTGTAATTTAGTAGTATATTTTATCTTGTGTTTATTGTTTGTATCTATAAATTTTATGTGGAAACTTAAATGGATTGTGTGTCATCTTTTAAATTTGTAATGTTTGTGTATTTTGTATTCTGTGTGTTTCCGTAATAAAAAAATATAAATATGATATAATATAATCTCGAGACAAATGGCCTTGACAGACGGACGGACGGACGGACGACAAAGTGAGCCTATGAGGATTCAGTTTTTGCTCTTGGAGGTTATTTTAAACTATTAGACCAATTTATATAATACAACCAACTGGTTTTAGGATCAATTTCCACTCGGGAGAAAATAAAAACATTTCATCGATCTGGTAAAGACGCAAAATGCGTCGTTGAGTTCCGTCACTCAACACGGAAAATGGGAACAGAATGTCTTCACTAGGTTCCCAGGTTTCCTCTGCATACCCTGCCATGTGTGGGATATACCGTGAAGCTAAAAATAAATATACCTATATATAAAAAATACATTAACATTATGTAAATTAATATGCTAAGATGTGGAAGCATACTTCTTGATTATTTATAATTTTAAATACAAAGATAAGGGTAAGAAGGTGTGATGAAGGAGAGTGGTCATTAATCTTCATTAGCGGACGACGCACTCGACACGACCATCCTCTAGATTTGTATGTGAGGGCGGAAGCTAATAAATTATATAACGAATTCTTAGCACTCATGTAGAAATATATATTACATTTTAAATTAAATTATATTAAATACAAAGTAATAAATAATATTATACAAAAAATATATTGAAAATTATGTTGAGGACAGTCGTAGATAAGGGGTATAAGCATGTAACTGTAAACGACGCTGGTAGTGGGTTCGATGATGCCAACCGAGGAAATGAAATCATTAATTAATAATGCCGAGGAAATGCTATTTTCATTTCACGCAATGCTTCCAGAAGTCTGTGAAAACTGGTGAAGCTGTAAAAAAATATATATTAATCTAGTAGGAGACCAAGCGCACAATGGTAAAATGACATTCTTTTAGTACAAATCTGAACAAAGAGCTGTGTTCTACAAGAGATTTATCACGGGTAACGCTAACAACGGAAAAGTTTCGAGCGAACGTCGAGAACAACTGTTACGATACCTCTATACGTTTACTTTTTAATACTAAACTTAATTCAACACTCAGCGTGTATCCGTTGCAACAAATTTTTAAAGGAGTATTTAAAACTTATGTCAAGTTGGGGCTTTCCGAGGGATTTATTAGCGTTGGAGTCGATGTAAAACGGTGATTTGAGGTTTTTTACGTTAAGGTTTTGTTTTAATAGAATGCGGTGAATTATGTAGAACAGAGTGTTTTTATACTAGGTTTCCCTATCCCTTACCTATTGTGTACGGATACAGCCTGAACGTAAAATCAATAAATTATATTCCCTATTAATATATGTGGAAAATAGCAGAATAATATAGATTTCTAAATTTATATGTACATTCTTTTCAATAAAAAAGTAATAAATGTGAATAATGTATGAAACACTATTCTAGTTATAGAGTTTCTCGGACTGCGGATTGCACCACTGCCTTGTTCGTGACTTTTATTCAATGCAGGGAGATTAAAAATTGGTACGTATCTTACAGTATATGTAACACTATGTACCTTAAAATAGATTATAATAATAAAAACATTTATTGTCATGAAATACACATTTAACAATTTAACAATAGGACATTATGGTAAACGGTGTAACTCAGCTAAATGAAGCTTGAGTTTTTACTCTCAAGCATCTGTGTTTTTAAGTTTTTAACTCTCACAAAAAAAAGAAAAATAATAAAAATAGAATAAAAATATCCGTTCATGTGTGTGTGTGTGTGTGTACATAAAATGTTTTGCGTTATAATAAAAGATATGGTAAAGACTCTTTTTAAGACTTTAATTGTTTTATTTTTTTTAAGTTATTGGCATAAGAACTAAAATTTTTGCTAGCACCTTCACTTCATGATTGTGTAGTAATAATACCCGAAAATTGTAAGCGATAAATTATGAATCTAATTATTACTATATTAGTTGTAATAAATACAATTTATATAAATATATAATATTAATAAATTTAATATATATTTATTTAAATAAATGTTTTTAAGAAAAAAATTAACCTTAATATTATTGGTCTATAAGTATAATTAAATATTTTCTTATGTCCGACTTGAATTAAATATTTGATAATTGAAATAAAAATGTTTTTACTTAAAATTGTTTTTTATTGAAAAGTAATTATGATCCCGACAAAATTAATTCTTTCTTTCGACCTTACTCAGTACAGTTAAACATTAATTTTGTCAAACTTTTGAGAGAAGTTGATAAAACTTTACTTGAACCGAGACAAAATGCCCCAAGATTGTTTTTGATTTTACTTGTTCAAATTAATACACATTAACTGTTCGCATTAGAGATTTGTGACTAACGAAAATTGTAAATAATCTTTAAGACCTATTTGATTTGTTTGTATTATTTATATGTCTAAGCAACATATATTTCGATGTTCTTGTTAAGCGCGGCGCGGCGTTGAACTCCGCTAGTTGATATGGAATATCTCGAATTAAGGCAGATGCGGAAACGATTATATGCTACCATTTTGTTTTTTTTTATATGCTAACAAAAATGTATTGTGGATTAAAGTACAAAAGTTTGTTTGTTTTGAAATAGTTATCGATATTTTTGTTTAAATTTGTCGTCGCTCTTAAGAGATTACTTATCACTAAACCAGAAGTAAAAGTTTGTCATCTTTGCTAGTTTTATTAATGTAAATTTATTAAACAGAATAAGTAAACAAGATTGTTGGAAAGTTCCTTGAATATTTAGACCTTTTGTAATTCTAGGAAAGTTGGCTTAACTTCCTGGGACAAATCCGATGGAGTATAATTAATAATTACGAAATCTTTACCATTATAATTAATTTAAAATTACATTAATGTATATGTATTAATACATTATGTAAGTAAAGAAACTTGTAGGAGAAATCTTATAAAGTTTTTGATTATTTAAACCGTTAGTTCTAGCATTTTAGGTAATTCTAATATAGAGACAAAACAATAGAGCGACACAAGGATGTGACGTCACGGTCATGGGTTCGATCTCCACTCGAGAAAGTGAAATATTTATTAAGGATTATATTTCCTCTTCTTCTTATCTTCTTCACTGATTTCTGCCACTCAACACACAATACCTCCAGGATTCGGCTGAAAACGGGGAACGGAGTGTCTTAACACTAGCTTCCCTCTGCCTACCCTGCTGTGTGCGAGATACAGCGTGAAGCTGATTGATTTTGATTTTGGAATTTACTTATATGGAAATCAAAAGATATTTAGGTGAAACGAGATAAATCCTTTCCAATATAAGCGTGAATGTATGAGATAAACCGAATATCTTTGAATCGGACCTGTTTCTACTACAGTGATTTATTGTACTACAATGAATAGGCTTTCGATCTCTAGAATATGTCAGTATTGCTGTATCTTGAAATTGAAATTCTCCTTCGACACCGATTTGAACGCAATAGCCTTTGTGCGTTGTGAAATAAGTTTTGTCTTATCGGGCTTGGTTTCTTTTTTGTGTATGCTATTTACTTACAAAGTTTAGGATAGATTTTGAAAACGTGTTCAAATTTTATGTCTTTTTAAAATATTGTTTTCGATAATTCTTTATAATCAACTGTATAGAAAAACAGGCAACCGTTGTTCTATTCATACTAGACAACTAATATTTTCATTTTCTCACTCATGTAAGGAGGCAAGGCGTGGCGTCGAGGTCTGGAACTCAACACCCATTAGCTTTCAAGGCTCCTTCTGCCTACCTTGTTTTGTGCGGGATACAGCGTGAAACTAAAAAAAATCTATTTTAAACACAAGTCGATATCCCAAGTAATCGTATAATACACATACCAGCCTTATCACACACACACACACACACACACACACACACACACACACACACACACACACACACACACACACACAGAGACACACACACAGACACCCACACACGCACACACACACGAATACACAAGTACACACATAAACTCACGAGCTTATGCGCAATCACTATTTTAATGTAATACTTTATGTACTGTTATTTGTTTTCTCAATCATGTTATAATATTCTGGCCATTCCGCGACTGGTAACACGAGCCCAGAGCTTAGTACAAGCGTCAGTCTCACAAGATTGCCTTCTTATCTTTATGTTTGTGTACATTGTGTTGAGAAATAAGTTTTATTTATTATTATTATTATTATCTTCACCCAAATTGCTCATTCACTTACTCTAGCAAATATTAAATTTAATAAGTATTCAAAGATTTCTTTAAAACAGATGTTTTAAAGAAATCTTAGTTATAATATTTTGTAATCTGCAAGTCAAAGTAAATGTAAGCGAAGTAGCTGAAGTTTGCAACACAACGCAGGTAGAATCACTTATCGTGCTCTTTAGATAGTTTATCGAGGTAAAAAGGATTAAAAAAATGATTAATAGCTATCAAAACAACGTTTTCTATATAGTATTTAGTTTTAAAATTTTCGATTTAACGTCAGTATTACTTTTGTTTATGAGAGTTGTGTGTTTGATTACAGACAAAATTTTAATAAATCAACCTCACGCTGTATTCCGCACACAGCAGGGTAGGCAGAGGGAACCTAGTGTTAAGACATTCCGTTCCCCACTTTCTGCCGAATTTTGGAGACATTGCGTGTTAAGTAGCAGAACTCAACGCTGTGTGTTGCCTTGACACCAGAGTAGAGCAAAAAAATGAAAATATAAATGAAAATAAATATTTGATTTCCTCGAGTGGGGATCGAACAGTCACACCCTTGTGCCGCTGCGCCGCGACGTAGAATTATAAATCCTATAACATTTTATTACTAATTGTAGACACAAATTAAACAATGGTATTATCAACTAAAGCTTATTGATTTAGAGGGAAAGTAACTGAATAACTCGATCTAAAGCAGTTTTCAATGAGAGTTATCTATTGCAAAACTTTAACGTAAAATTAAATCTTTCCAGACGATATTAAATTTCTGTTGTCTTTGAAAATTTACGATGGCCTTTCGAGATGCTATTGACAATTTTATATGAATTTCACATTAATTATAAATTTATTAGTAATGAATTTAAGATTTATTAATAATTATAAATACTTGCACAGAATTCTAATAACTGAATATTATTAAATTTTATCTTGATTGATTTTAACTTCGTAGTGCGAGAACCTGTTATGAGGCTGTCAGTGACGTTTACTTTAAATAATAAAAATAATAAATCAAAAAAATAAATTTTCAATCAGTGCAAATATAATAAATGCAGTAGTACTCGTAGATCCATATATATAGAAAGAAAGAAGGTATCCTTAAAATAATATAAGAAACCAATTTATCTTCTCTAAAATTTAAAAGGCAAGGGATACTTAGCGTTAAAACTCTCCGATTACCATTTCTTTTTCAAATTCCGGGCGCTGTGTTGAGTGGCGAAACTTCACGTCACATTAGACATTGACTGCCAGAGCAGGAAAATGAGAATATTTCAGTCTACGAATGGAATCCACAGTAATTTATGTCATTTAGACGCTGTCTCACAGTGGAGATTATAATTAAATGTTTTATAGTTCCCACAGTAGGGTAGGCAGACGGAACCGTTCCCCATTTTCCATCGAATTCTGGAGGCGTTGTGTGTTGAACAACGGAACTCAACGCCGCGCTTTGTCTCGTGGTGGGAATCGAACCCACATCTTGTTGCGTCTATAATATGTAATTGTAATTAAATTATTATAATTATTGAGCTAACCCTAACATATCCACTGATATTAATTTAGTACCAACTCACCAGTACGGTATATGGACACAGTACAAATTCAATTTCGCGTAATTTACCTTTCAGATATTGATGATCGCAGCAATTTATGTTTATGTGGCGTTTATTAGCTGATAGCCCGTTAAGATACTAGGATTGATTGTGCCTCCATTTTGCATTATCATTTAACATAGATAATTATGTATAGGCTAATAGGTAATGCACAGACTTGGAATATCTTTTTTTAAAGTTTTTTTTTAAGCTTCACTCTGTATTCTGTATTTAGTAGGGTAGGCAGGAGCTTGGTGCTAAGATACTCCGCTCCCTACTACATTGGCGGAACACACGTCGCCTTGGCACTAGTGCGAAGAAATAAAAGTATTAAATATTTCATTTTCTCAAGTATGAGTCGCTAATAATACTACTGCTACGTACAGTAACTATGAAGAATTAAGATTCATATAAATATTTTTGATTCTTGAAGTTATTTTAAACGCACCTGAGGGAAATAATCGAAGCTTTTATTTTTTATAATTATTGTATTGTATAAATTGTGGCTGTTATGGTTTCGACGCAAAAGGCGCGGCGTTTAGTTCCGCCAATCAACACGTTACGCATCCAGATTTCGGTGGGAAGTGGAGAACGAAATCTTAACACAAGACTCCGTCTGCCTATTCTGCATCATGAGGGACACAGCGTGAAGCTGAAAAAAATAATAATTATGATAAAAGCATGTAGCTACAATCAATCGGCAATTATTGCATTTATGGTTTATGTTCCTGGCACATAATCCTGAGCTATAATTATAACAAGCAGCTGTAGCGTAGTGTCGGCTATACAGTACGTTTAATGTTTTGATTTTGCTATGTAATATTTGTAATGAAAATTATATACCTACTAATATTATAAATGTAAAAGGTTGTGAGTATGGATGTATGTTCCTTATTTACGCAAAAACTACTGAACGAATTTTGATGAAACTTAAAACAGATAATTGCTCTTCAGCTTCACTTCTACAGCGAAACTCAACGCAGCGCGTTTGCCTTGGTAAATCACTCCTTAGCAACAATATACTTAAAAAAAATTCCGTTTACTGATTTTGAAAGAATCTTTTATTTGACTATATTACCAACAAACGAAAAAACTATTAAGACCAGTTGTGGCGCAAATTCACAAAATATGACTGTAAACCAACTAATTGTGGGTTCGATATCCACTCGCGGCAATGAAACATGTATTTAAAATGTATATTTCCATTTCTTCGCTCTGGTATCATGGCAAAGGCGTGGCGTTGAGTTCCGCTATTCAACATGCAATGCCTCCAGAATACTGCGAAAAGTGGGGAACGGAGTATCTCAATATTAAATTCTCTCTGCCTACCCTGCTGTGTGCCGGATACAGCGTGAAGCTGCAAAAGCTTTACAAAAAAGTTATTTTTATATCCAAAATTAAGGGAAACCTGCAAGATATTTAAATAATACTCTAAAATCACGTACATGCAGTTGTTGTCTTAATAAATAAATGTTCCAGGATGGTGTAACCGGTAGGCTGCAGTTGGCTCGCGCCCAAACGTAATGGCCCGATTCGCCCGCTTGCCTACGATTATTTATTTCAACTAGATATCATTTTACGCTTCTTAAATACAAATAAGATTTTACAAATTAGGATGATTTATTTAGTTATAAATTATTTTGAATCTTTTGTATTTAAAATAATAATAAACAACTCTGTTTTATTTCTATTATATCGACCTAGGAGTCACCCTTCATGTATAATGTATATGCGTGTATTGGAATACGTTCACATTTTTGCCTTTTTGTCAAGTTCCAGATAATGGCTTGCTACGACAGGGCAGAGATGAAATTTTATGATGCGAAGTTATATAATGGTACCTTCGTGCTTCGTATAGCTTAAAACTTCATAGTGTAGTTTCAACATAATACATATGAAACAATACAGAAAAACTAAAAAAGAAAAGGTAAACTAAACCATATTGAAACTTCTAATTGTGTAAAGATTCTTGTTAACATAATTGGCTATGAAATATTTCTTGGCAAAGGTGCCACTCAACATGCAATGCCTCCAGAATTAGGCAGAAAGTGGGGAACGGAGTGTCTTAACAATAGGTTCCCTCTGTGTGCGGGATACAGCGTGAAGCTGATTTTTTTTATTATATCCAAGAAATATCTTATCAATAACCAACCAAGCCATACATGTTTCATTTTAACATTGGTCACTATAAAAATATCTGAAAAATATTTATTTGGTTTTGTGCCTTCATGTATTTCCCGCAATCGCCACAATCGGTAGAGAGTTACATAACTATTCACCTTTTGCAAAAAAAAAATCTTTTCACTTTTCACAGAAAATAAATTAGTATGTCAGCCAAAGCCATGCCAGCCAGCCAGTCATGCCCGCCATATAGCCGAGCCAGCCTGCCAGTCATGCCCGCCATATAGCCGAGCCAGCCCATGCTGACATTGACAGTTGCCATGCCAGCCAGCCAGTCATGCCCGCCATAGAGCCGAGCCAGCCTATGGTGACATTGACAGTTGACGTTTCATTGTCCGGAGGGTGAAGAAAAGTGTATCAATTAGCAGTGTAACGCATTTGGAGTGGATTTTGTATCGTGAACGCTTGTAAGCCGAATCTCTGCCAAAGATTATAACGAAATATAAGAAGTGTTGATTCATCGCTGTGATTTTATTTCCCCTCTGTTTCAAAATATTTAAAAAAACAATACTGTTTGGCTTAACTAGAACCCATTAAGTACTCTAATAATAACTTCCTCATAATACAAAATATCATCCATATTGCTATTCAAATAGCTAGCAATAACACAGTTGGAGTTACAATCATTGAGTGACATTCACGTACAAGTTCCTATTTGTATTAACTATGCAGTACAATGATTTTTTGGATTAAAAGCAATATGTGTTTATTAATAGCTGTTTTGCGGTACTATTCTAAATTAGTTTGGGAACGCCATTCATTTCATCAAAGTTCTACAGTTTGACACATTCATTAAAGTTGAGTTACATAATGTCTGGGTGATTTAGTAGCTTAAATGGTTTCTATTATATAATATTACTAGTGGACCCGAACGCGGCTACGCCCGCTTGACTATAGGAATATTTATTAAATATATTTATGAAAATATTTACAGTATTCAATAGTGAGATGCGTTAAGCAAGCTCATTTTGGGTGACGTTTTCTAACAACAAACTTTGCAAATCGTTGCTTAGCAACGACGGTTATTAACTAATGCGGAAATAATTGCATGTCAAATTAGAAAGTATTTTAATATATTGGTATATATCAAAAATATTACAAATGTGCGAAAAAAAAGTATCCTATGTTCATCCCGAGACCCTCAAGTATATGAGTATTTTATCACAATTAAATTAGCAGTTTGGCCCTGATTGCGTAAAAGACAGACAGACTGAGTTACTTTCGAATTTATAATATAGGTATGGATGTAAAACTTTAATACGTCACGTCATGTAAATATATAGAATAGAAAATTATATTGATAGGTCTTTAGTTTACACGACATTTTTTTTATTATGTCTTTTAAAAGTAGAGATGTCGTCAACAAATAGGTTAGCAGTTTTGAAATCGGATCAAATCATCTTAGTAATATTTGTCTACAGATAACTATTAATTTAGTTTATAGGCGTAATATACCTCAGCTTAGTTTTTATTTTTAATAGGGTTAAAAAAGTTGTAGACTAAACCCTTTCAATATTCTTTGAACACGGCTGAAAGCATCATATGCAAGTAAATTACTCAAAAGTGATAATTTCACCACACTTCATTGTTTAATAGTTGAAATTTGAAGTAGAAATATTATTGAAATAAAATCATAACTAAACTTAATTTATAGAAACCAAAAATTTCAGTCCACTGGATAAACTGCGGTAAAGAGCGATTTCAACTGAATGCAAATATTCATTTGTGGTCGAAAGACTTATGGGATTTCATAAAATATTAATTGCTTTGTAATACTTTTAATCTATTTTTACACTTAACCAAACACTATTGTTTCTTTGTAAAATTATATTATTGTTATATTAAATTAACAAAAGGAAATAATTCTTATTACAATTAAATAATAAATTAATTATATACAATGAAGGTAACTAAATCAACTACATCTATCAATACATTAGTACGCCTCAATAAATAATACTTACGCCTAAATAAAAAATGAGTAATGACTGATGACAGTGTAAATATGAGCGTAAATAGTAGTTTTTGTATATTTTTTAAAAAGAGCTTAACCATGTGCTATAATTTTTATATGGGACCACACCTAAAACATACATTTCCATAAAAAATAAGAATCACCAAAATCCATTTAGAAAACTGAGAAAACTGTGGTAATATATACAAAAAAAAACATACAATAACCTCTTTCTGAGTTAGGTTATTTTTTTATTATTAAGGATTTAAACGTTATGAAAACTGAGAAAACTGTGGTAATATATACATAAAAAAAACATACAATAACCTTTTTCTGAAATAGGTTATTTTTTTATTTTTAAGGATTTAAACGTTATGAAAACCGTTAAAAAAACATTTAAGGCACTATTCTTGTATTACAACGCTAGGCGAGACAAGTGGGTGATTCGCACGCGATAGGCCATCATTAATTAGAACCAACACGCGCAGAGATCGCTTTCAACACACGAACACCAGTCGCGATTACATCGATCAAATAAATAAAAGATTCTATCAAATGTAATGTACTATTTGCTTTGTTGGCTGTATAATGCTATGGATTTATTTCAATTTCTTTATGTTTTGCCAAGACGAATAGGTAGGGAGGGAAGAAAAATATAGGTTCCCTCAGCCTACCCTGCTGCGGGATACTGCGTGAAGTTGAACGCAGGTCAAGCATATTTCAGTAATGATTTTTAATAAGGTTTCTTTTTCAAACTTACATTTTTCCCGTATATAGGAAGCAAGCAGAGAGATTCTAGTGTTAAGATGTTCTGTTCTTTACTTTTCTCTTGTCTATTAAAATATTACGGGATATTATGTTATATAATGCTTTATAATATTATAAATAGTGCATACTTGTTAAGTAACTTACTATAAATAATAGGATTTCCGTAATTATTTTCAATATACTTCTATCATTAACTTTAAATGCCTTTGTAAATAAATAGGCATCGATATCAAACAAAAATTTCCAACATATGTGGGTAAAATAAAAAATATAAATACTTATTTAATGTTTATAATATGTATTTACATAAACTCTTCAATCGAGAAAAAGGCGCCGTGGCTATATCTCCTATACAAATGTTTGTAAGGATCTGGGGATCAAAGAAATTTATATGAATAGTGCTTATGTTGACTGATGAATAGCTGTGAAGTCACTTAGGATAATTGACCGAGTACTACACTATAACATCGGTGAAATGTATTTTTATAACATAAATATGATTAAATGAGACTAGTCCTGGCGCAGAGGCACGAATGTGTGACTGTAAATGCGGCTGGCGGTGGGTTTGATCCCCACTTGAGGAAATGAAATATTTAATATTTTAATTTCTGCTTTGTGTATTTTCTATACTCAGATCTACGGTCCCTTCACTCGTCCGTTCTGAAATAATCGTATTTCTACATTTAGTTAAAACTAAAACATGGCTGTTTATATCGCAAAAAACGCATATTTTGACACGATAAACTCATTAATAGAGTACTTCCTGTTAACCTCGACATAAAAAAATTGGCAGCTAATATCTACAGGTAATACTAGTTTAGGAAAAAATTTAAAAATTAGACATTTGTGGTTAAACCTTAATAAAAATAGTCTTAAATAGCAAAAATGAGGTATTTCGACACTATTTTTTTTTTTTTTTTTAAATTTTTTTTTTATTACTACCATTTAACAATGCATACAAACACTTAAACTGTGTCCTGCAAAACTCTTTGCGAGTTTGACTGCAGGATCTCGAGTCTTTATACATATGATCTAAATTAAAATTACATTAATATTAGATCAAAATTAAACTAAGAAGTATTTTCTGTCAACTGTTCAATTAACAGTTGACAAAAAATACTCCCTAAGTTTAATTTTAAACCTCCTTAAGTCTGGCTCGCGGCGTATGTCCTCAGGCAAACCATTAAGCACATAGGGTACACGTTTTCTTAGGGTTCTGTCACCATAATAGTTGTGTACCCTAGGAACCTCGAATTTGCCTGCGGNNGATTCATCATCTTCACAGTTGTTACAATAAAGCTGATTGATGCCGTTTTTAATATCGGCCGCTAATCCCTTGACACATCCCCTATGAAAAGTACCCTGGCACGGTCCCTGACACATGAAATGTGATCCTTTTTTAGATAGAACTTTCTTGCATTTTTGACAGTCCATTATTTTACTTATTTTATTTATTTTGTTTACTAATAAAATAAAAGCTTTTAAAAATAAAATCTCGACAACTTCTAAATAAAGGACATCAAAATCAATAGAATAGTTCTGAATAACCTAGAATTATAAAATTTTGAAGCTAGCATCTACAGGTAATACTAGTTCAGGAAAAAATCTGAAAACTCCTGAAATGAATAAAACAATACTTAATTAGTCACAGCTACTTTACTTCAATATTTATTTTCCGTCGTTTCATAGAAAAATACTTTAAGGAAGTGTCGAAAAAAGATTATTAAAAAGATTACAGATTATTTTTTATCCGTGCTAATTCTTTTTTTGTTAATTAGGTATTGTTTACTAAAGTACGATCGATATCTGGCAACATTTGTACTCGTAAAGAAACGTTGACGTTGCAAAATAAACAGGAAAATCCTCGAATAGAACATTCCATTAACTACTCAAATAATGGTAAGGGAGGCGAAGCAGCTAACTCGGGATTTACTCGAGCGTCATTGAGACCTATTGGGTTGCGAAGCTTGGATGATAACAAGAAAAAAAAATCATATAATTTATACATATCGTTCGACCGATGGGTTGAGGTGCTATAGATTTTCAAAAATGTAAAAAAATCTGTTCCATGGACATACTTGAGCGCGTCAGATATTCATATCATCAATTTCCTACGTCTTCTTAAATATGATTTCCATGATTGAGGTGGTCGTACGTACAGTTAAAAATGACATAAAAAATATCTTGTCGACCGCGTCAGATTTTTTCAGGGGGTGTTAAGTGAACCTAAAAAAAAGCTCTTTATTACATAAGAGTCCGACGAGAATCCGACGATTTGGATGTGACGCAAGCTCGTAATCGTTGTTTGAATATGCAAAAAGAAATCGTCAATTTGAGCTACTCGAGCGCGTCAGATTAAGATATGTATGGTTCATCTTCATGCCGTAGACGTGATATCCCAAAATCGGACGATTATCTGGAGGGACTTGCTTAATCTGACAATTAATAATATTTTTTAAACCAATACAATAAACAATTCAGCTTTACGTTGTATCCCGCACACAGCAAGGTAGGCAGAGGGAACCTAAGGTTAAGACACTCTGTTCCCCACTTTCTGCCAGATTTTGTCGCTGTTTTGCCTCAACACCAGAGCGAAGAAATGGAAATATGAATTTAAATAAATATTTCATCTCCTGGAATGGAGGTTGAACCCGCAACCAGTCGGTTTTACAGTCACACTCTGTGCCACTGCGCCACGACTGGCCTCAATTCTTTTATTCATTGAACGTAATCAATTAAGAAAAAGCTTAAGAAATAGAATGTAAATAAAAGAGTGATGTTTGAAATAGAATACTTTTATTATAAAAAAAACTACAAAAAAAAGCATCCATTGGGCCAACTCCTGAAGCTCGGAGCTCAGCGCGTCCTTGGTCGCCCTATACCTGGACAACGTCCAGCTTGAGCTTTTTGGTTACCTCGAGGGAACTGTACACTCTATACACGAGGAGGAAATAATGTTACAACTATTTTTTTTTTTAACTATTTCACACTTTTTAGAAAAAGTATAATAATTACAAAGAAATAGCATTCTCTCTTGCCTAATTATAATTCTAAACCATTTTTGCTTTGGGTAGTGGAAATTTGTTAAAACCTCCCACAGAAATACCTGCTTGTTTTTATGTTGACAACATAAATAAAAACTTCAAGGCGAGAAAATGAAAATATTTCATTTAATAAACGTCAAATCAGATTGCTAGTAATTTATGACGTCATTATTACGAATTTAATTTGCAATTTTATAACTCCTTCGTGATCTAATGTGACATTGTAATATAAGTATATAGTATATAGGGTTAAATTAGCAATAATATATAACAACATTCTTTAAAAATATACTAACATGTTTAAAATTTTTGGACGCCAACGTAATTCCTCCTTATACTTTGTATATACAGTTTCATTTTCTATCTGCAGTTCCACTATTTTTTGTTTTAGGCTTGCAAATTTTTCTTTTAATTCCCAATATGCCTTGTCTTGCGCTACCTATAAGAAATATCTTATTTATAATAGAATCGTAATGGATCGGTGTCTGTACGTAAAAGATACATAAAAAAAAGGATGGCATTCACTAATGCCATACAAGCGAAAAGTTTTTTTCATCACACTAATCTGAAATACGGCTTAACCGATTTATTTATAGTTTCACTATTGTAAAACATTATTTTAAAATTTAATTAAACTTTTAAAGTCTTATCCCATAATAAATAAATAAAAATATCAAATTAAATCAAATCAAATCAAAAACACTTTATTTTACAAAGAAAATACAATTAAATTTGTAATTTCGATACAGTGCATAGGCGGCACTGTAAATGATCTCTTACAGGCAACCTTTTATTTACAAAAACTAATAATAAGATACAGTTGTTGGTGGTTAACTTCTTACTTCTAATATCTTTTTAATACGTATAAAAAAATCAAAGTAGCGGGATTCAGGCTCGGACTCGCTTTAGAATTGTACATCTTATCATATCTTATACGCGCTCCTAACAACTTATTCATGTTGTTAGCATGTCTGTGGAATTTTGTATAAATATCTAAAGGTATATTATACAATATAAATATATGTTATATTATATATTACGTTTTTAAAGTTACCTATGCGGGTTTGAATTTCGCTTCGTTCAAAGTTTTATGTTTACTAAAAATATTTTAAAAACATACAGTCTAAAAATATATTGAAGCACTAGACAGCTAGTGCAACTATTATATGAAATTATGTGTATGTAACTATTGTATAAATATATATAATAGCATTCTTCCTTTTAATTTCCAATAATTAAATAGCTCCTAAAATATTCCTACATTATTTTTAGTTTTAAATTATTATTTTATTTATTTTTATATTTAAAAATATACTGGCCTCCATTTTTAGTTTGTTCTGTCTTGTAACTAATTCTTGAAGATTCTTCTATCAATAAGTTCCTTCAATTCCACTATAAAAGATAAAAAAAACTATAAACAAATCAAGTATGTATTTAATAAGGAAAAAAAAACTATATTGAAAACTATGTTCTAAAACAATAAAATTAGAATGTAGGACGATCTCGCCAAAGAAAAAACGAAGACGAAAAAAGACGGTGGGAAAATGAAGTTGAGTAGACGCTACTACAACCAGACATAGACAACTAGACCATCATAGACAACTTTTCATTTTGTAGCATTATATTTGCATAAGTTGAGTCTTTCTAATCTGGAGGTCGCTTTGGAATTTAATATTTCAATTTATGACAACAGATTTCGCTGCAAATGAAATACTAACAATAATGTTAAATTAATTTATTAATTTTGTATACTTATAATAGTAATTATATTTACCACAAATAATTTATTGTATAGCTCATAAAAAAAGTTATATATTTTTCGCAATCCGTTCTTTACTGTCTGTAGTAATTTTCTCTGACTGACTCTGTGGTATTCTAGTCTATCTATATCTATATTCTATATAGTTAAACCTTGAGTAACGGCCGATGTTAATAATGTATCTCTTATCTCCAGGTAATGTCAATCTTGGATTTTTCAACATGTCTATCCAATAACCAATCCGGGTAATGTCAACTTATCGTCAACAGTGGGGAGGGCCCTCCCTGCCGTAACGATAGTTTCGTTTTACGTATCTTTTTTAAATTAACAAAATTCTTATATATGTGCTCAATTAAATTTAAAATTAATTATTATTACTTATAAAAGTCCTATAAAAACTATTATTAATAAAATAATAAATCTTTAAGTCGCAAAATACTAAAAAAGAATAAAAATAATAATATTAAAACACTTTTTGAAACTTAATGCAATATGCTTAGGTGCGTACAATGGAACTCGAACATGTCATTTTGAAGCATATTTTTTATAATATAATAATTAATTGCTAGTTTTAAGATGCTTTATTCCTAACCCATTTTCGTGTATAAATTATTAGGCATAACTTGAAACGCCATCAAATAACGACTAAACTGAACTAAAGATAATTAATTTAATTTAATTAATGGAGTCCGGCATAGTAAGGTAAGTATCGTATGTATTCATAATTTTGTTTATTAAGTTTAAATATACATGATTTTTGCGAGAAAAATTTTTGCGAAAAATTATATAAAGGCGTTAGCCTCTATATAATTTTTGAATTCATTATAATATTAATATCATTTTGCTTGGCTATTTCAATTTCATATTGTTTATTGCTACATTGGATAACAAAGAATAAAATTTGAGATTAAGTGCAAGATTGTTATTTTAACTTATATTGATAAATGCTTTATTAAACAATGAACTAATAAATACTTTATTTTTTTCAGTAAAAACAAAACAGTGATTGCAAGAAATATTTTGTAGCTTATAAGAAATGTATGAAGAATAAAGCTAATAAAATTACAAACATGGAGCGCAAATTAAGAAATAAAAAATAGTTATATAAAAGAGTAAAATAAAAAAATTGGTTACATTTTTTTAATAATAAAAAAATTACAATACACATTGTTTTCTTTATTCACACTCCCAAAAACAAGTAAAACTATGATTAACTAACAATCTTCTCACTTCTTAAGAAATTAATAAATATAAAATATTTGACTTTCAATTCATCTTATAAAGTAATTATTTATGTCCTTTGTGTGATATCTTATATTGCAGTGCTGTCCTCATTATCTATCATGTCATGAAAGTATTTCCATTCCTGGTACTTCCTCCAAATCAAGATCTCTGCAAACGGAGTGCCATAATATAAAATTGTATTGCAAATGTTCTAAAAATATAAAATTTGTATATTAGGTATATAATTAATGAATACTAATAAGTTTAATACTATTTACACATCATACTAATAAATAGTAATAAGTTTTTTTTATATATGGTCCGTACCCTTTTTTCCATACCATTTATTTTTAAAATATTATATACTCTCTCTAAACCTAAGGTTAAATAAATATATAAACCAGTTAATTTTTTAAATCTTATACATCATATTTACTAATAGTAGGTTAACATAATACCTTTTTATTATATTCCTGGTTTAATATATGTTTGTTTGCAGCTTTGCTTCAGTACTTGGATTAAGAACTTGTGTTAATAAATATGGTATATTTGGTACTTTACTTCCATTATTTACCATAATGTTTTGCATCACATTTTGCTGCCTATAATAACATATAAAATACTATTTTACAAATATATAAGATAGTAATTTAGAAAATCAGCAACTGAAATTAATAAGCCCAGAGCTCAAATTAAGAAATGAAATGGTAATTAGTAACTGAGATTAAATATACAAAAAAAGTTTCCATAATTTGCCTGCTTTTGTAAAGAAAACTTTATAAAACTTAATAATACTCACATGGCGATTAAACACATAGGTATGCAAGTGCAATCAATTGCAGCAATAACTCCAGGAAAGCCACCAACTTGAAAGAAGTTTTTAGCACTCTCTTGATATATTTTTATATGCTCACTGCATATATTTGTAATTGTTGACAGTAACTACATAACACTATCATTACTATCACTCGAAGAAATGCCACTCCACATATTTATTTACTTTCTAAATAAAATATAATATAAATACAATCTTGCAATCCGGGGATATGATACAGTAAACCCCAAAATATGTCGGATCGCAATTAGCTGTCTTTTTTGCTATCCAACGTAATGTCAAAATCGACAAATCGTTTATTGGCACGCACAAGCTATCATTTTCATACAAAGTTCCCTCTTAATCTTCAGTTAGTCCTCCCAACAATAGATTGAAATTAAAGATTGAAAATGAAGTCCTTCGATAGGTTATTGGCAAGCTAAACTCAAAAAATGGATTGATATTTCAATCTTTGGTTGCAATTTATGGATTAGGATTGATTATTAACATCGGCCGTAAATGTGTTCTGTGACTTTGAGCAAGGAACACGTACAACATCGTCCTGTTAATGTAAAATGCTTATTAGCTTTTCAGGGTTTGAACCAGTTCATTACCATACCATTACCATATATATATAAGTTCATAATTCCTCTCAAAATTTACTGCATCATATCATTCGTGTGTTTTCCACTATACGTGACACTGGCAGATTATTTTGCGCCTGTCATCGCAAAATCAGGCCATTAAAAAAAAAGATTACACTAGTTACACCTAATGGGTTTTGGTTTTTCAGAGGTGTAACAGATATAGATATACGGATTTATATTAGAAATTTTCATTAAATTTAATATACGTTGTGAATTTTTTTTACGATATGAAACATCTCATTAAAATTAATTTTACACATTTTTATCTAAAATGTAATTCATTAAAAAAAACGTTGCATTTGATTGTCTGTACTTATTAAAATCGTAGCTGATGGATCTGTACATGGAAGATTTATAGAATAATGTTATTGCAGACATTTAATATTGTAATAGAAATCAAAACAATGTAGTTTTCACTATTGTATTTTGGCAAATGTGACCTTTAAAAATAATTCAGATAAAAACACAAAACAAAAATGTGTATTTTAAAATTTTAACTTTACGCTGTATACTGCACACAACAGGATACGCAGAGGTAATTTAGTGTCAAAACACTCCGTTTCCCATTTTCCCCAACTCAATATTCTTGGAGAAAGAAATGAAAATATATAATATTTCATTACGTCGACTGGAAATAGAACCTACGAACTGTCGCCAACCTGCGTTTACATACACACGATTGTGCCAGGACTCGTCCCTGATTTTGTTTTCATCAGTATTAACTATACTAGAAAACTAATAATTCTATATAATAAATATAACTAATTTATTTGTTCTAATTTAAATATACGCGTATATTTGTATTTTCTTAAGAATAAAAGCTAAGACTTGATCTTTAGATATAATCAAAGCATCCGAGCTGAGGTAAGATTTGTCGTCGCAACTTCAAGTGTAATAAATGTCTCTTGAAACAGTCCTTTGTTCTTGTGTTGATAGAACAGCGTTGCAACTCGATTCTACACTGATATTTCTAAATTGATTTTGAAGTTAAATGAAACTTATTAGATTGTATATTCTATATATGGATGTATTGGATTCTAGCTGTGTTTTAGATGAAATAGCTTTTATTATTTTTGGAAATAATAAGTAAAATTCTTTGACAGCGGTGGTATGTTATAGCGTAGAAAAGATTTTTTTTTATAAGCTTAAATTAAATATATGTAGTCATAATATCGTGGCCGTTGTGACTAAGTGGGATAGCGACTGTAAACGATTGGGGTTGCAATCCCTATTAGGGGACAAATAATTTTTATTTATACGAAACTGGAAAGGCGAGAACGAGAACACTGTTTCTTGGCATTAGGATGACTTTGGGATAAAGGGCTATATTAAAAAATACGAGTAAATTAATTAATATTGTAATAAGTTATTACGAGGAAATCAAAGATTTAATAACTTCATTTGCTCGCTCAGGTCACGACGCAAAGTGCGACGTTAAGTTCCGCCACTCAATACGCAATGCTTTCAGAAATCGCCGGAGAAGTGGGAACGAAAATGTCTTGACATTAGGTTTCTAGGTTCCCTCTGCCTTCCTTATTAAGTGAAGCGTAAAGCTATTATTTTATTTATATTGGATTTACTTATTATTATTAGATTCATAGTAGCAGAACTAACTATCATTTGTCAAGCTTGTAGGGGTAACTCTTTGTGTTTCACCGCTTTTGTTTTCTATGAGGTCACAATAATAGAATATATACAAATCTGTTAAGCGCAGGAAATGTCGCCAGTTCCGCAGGGAAATTTCCGTTCGGAGATATTTTCCAAATAAATGTGAATAAATAGGGCTTGCGAGATTAAAAGCCGGCTCGTTGATATATTGTAGGCGTTGCCGCATTCTTGGGTTCGGGACTTGGGTCACGAAATCCGAATGAAAAGTAAAAAAAATACCCGAATAGTTCACTTGATTTGTAATAGTTATTTTTTTGGGGATGTCAAATAACATGAGCAGCTTGTATGTAGGTATATGTAAAAGGAAACTACGTGGAATTAGTTTGAAAGATTCATTTAAATAACATATTTTATTGAAAAATTTTAGGCTAAAAGTACTGAATAATTGTTATTATTAAGCTTTAAAATTAAAGCATCCAGTCGTGGTGCAGGAGCTTAAGCGCGTGACCGTAAGCTAGACTGGTTGTCGGTTCGATTCCCACTCGGGGTAATTAAATAATAAATATTTTCAGTTTCTTCACTCTGATATGGAAGCAAAGCGCGGTAATCACTTCCACCACTTTACACGTAATGTCTCCAGAATTCAGTTTTTAAAATATTTAAGCAATATTTTACAGATATATATTTATACAACCGATTTTCAAAAGCAATAGAGTTATTTGGAAAAATTCTTTACAAAATACATTAATTAAAGGCTTTTCCAACAAGGCCCTATGGAGAAGTTTGCAAAAATTGTTTCTTCAGGGGAGGAAGACTTTATGAATGCGACTGTCTACCGAGCAGCTTGCATTCACGCTTGACCTAATTAACGTTTCATTTCTTTATATGAATGATTCTTATACTCACTAATTACTTTATAACGATGAAACAGAAATTTGAAATTGTACATAAAAATATATTTATGTAATTGTAAAAACTAAAAATGTATTTCATAAAAATTAAGTTTAAAAGGAACAAAATTTGTACAAATATATATGAAAAGTATTTATTAGTTTTTCAATAAATATTCGCATACAAGAATATATATTTTAAGTACTCTTAAGCATACTTTTCGTACAATCTGTGTCGGTACTACAGGATTTAAACAATGATACTACAATTGGATTTCATTTTCAAAATAATTTCCACGATTTCAACGATGGCTATCGATCCACAATTAGAATGTATTTGACTAATAATTCCTTTTTCACATAATCGCTTTCAATTTGTTTTTTTTTTAATATTTATAATTGTATTATCAGTTCGAGTGGGCATTGAACCCACAACTAGTCACATACAGTCACGCACTTGTGCCCCTACGCCGCCATTGGCCTCAAGTAATAATTATATACTTTCAGTTATAAACTTTTATAAACAGAAATGCAATTTATTTCATATCCTATATATTGAATATATTTCAAGGAAGGCTCTCGGTATCGCGTTCAGCCAATTAAAGTTGGTAATTCGTAGCGATGGGCGCTTAACTAATAACCTGTTATTAGATCTTAATCGTTGAGATTGAGATACTCCCACTTTCTCTTATCAGTTGCAGTAAGCCTTGTTGTATGAAACTTTTGATATTTTAATTACTGTAGCTTATTTCTTAGGAATTTCTTTGTTTCTGACAGTGACTATTTCTGGTTGGGGTGTCAATCCCCACTCGACAAAATGAAGACATTTATTTAAATTTATATTTTCATTTCTTCGCTCTGGTGTGGAAAGCGCGCTAAAGCGTGTTGTTGAGTTCCGCCACATAACACGTAACGCCTCCGGAATTTAGTTGAAAGTTGGGCACGGAGTGTCTTAACACTAGATTCCTTCTGAGTATTCTGCTGTTTCCGGGATAGAACATGAAGCTGATTTTTTGCTTTTTGATTTGAAGCTCTTTGGGTTTTGTCCGAGGGAGCTTTGTGACGTACATGTTCGTTCTCTATTTTCTACAGACGGAATCTAGTGCTACGACACTCCTTTTCCCATTTTCCATCAAATTCTGGAAGCATAGTGTGTTAAGTGGCGGGACTTAACGCTGCGCTCTGCCTCGACACCAGAGCGAACATATGAAAAAATAATCATATCTGAAAAATTATATTTTTCCAAAATTATTTTTTTACAAAATACAAGTATCTTTATAAAATAGCAACGACTATGCTGTAATAATTATAAATGTAGCTGTAGTTAAACCGCATAAGCGGAAACGCCCTCCGCCATTAACACTGACCGGCAAGCCACTAGCTGATTACTAAAGATTGATGGGGACGTTTTCGAATATTCTCGTATTCGAATGTTCCTTTCGGAAAATTTCAGGCACATGTTACTCTATTTCAATTAAAACTTATCAGGTAGAAGAAACAATATATTATGCAAGATTAAATGGAGCAGTATTTTAATAATATGTTCTTTCTATCTATATCAAGGTACCTATTTGCTAAATAAGATACCTCTATACACTCTAACTCAACACGCAAAGCCTCAAAAAATTAAACGGAAAGTGAGTAACGGAGTGTCTTAACACTTGGTTATCTCTGCCTATCCCGTTATATGCGGGATTCAGTTTACAAAAAATACATTTATTTCTGTTACCGTATAACGAAATGCATAATGCAAATATAAAATCATAGTGTACAATAAATACCTTCAACCACAAAACGAAGGGGGACACAAATCAGTTAAACAGGGGACGACTAACGTTCATTCCGAGGGGAAAATATATTTGAAATAAATGTGAATAAATAGGGCTTGCGAGATTAAAAGCGGCCTTGCTGATATATGGCGGACGTCGCCTCGCCTTTGGGAACCTCGTAAGCGACAGATACAAGGAAATTATAGCATGAACAAAATAATTTAAGCTCCCTCTAGATACTGAGGAGGGTTTTACAATTTATATTGTGAATAATATTTCTAATAAAAAGTATGGTTTTTGAGATGGAAAATAATATGTATGGTAGGTTTGTTATATTAGTGATGTTTTATTATAAAACAGAAAAAAAAATGTTAACTTTATGAGAAAATATACTATTTTTTTAAATAAGTGCTATATATATATAAGTGTTAAATATAATATAACAGAAACTAGATAAAAATTAAGATATTCCATTCTGCGAATTAATTTGAGTCGTTTTGTTCGCATCTTAAAATTATCCCACGCCCTTTTCTAAACGGGATTGAAATTAGGGTAGTACATGAAAATTCTATATTGGAACGATCATTTAACATAATAGTTTATAACAGCGCAATCCGTAATCACGTATTTAAAAACGAACGAATCTAGTGAAAAATATTTTAATTTGATCATCTAAGAGAGTGCTTTCAATGAAAAGTGAAACAAAATGGACAAGAAAACTTTTATGAACTACTTTAATATTGATAATAATTTTTTTCGGTTACTTAAGAAATTGTTTGTACTGAAACATTGACCGAGAAAGCGGTGTATTAAGGTAAATTAAGTTCAATAAATTTTCTGCTATTAAATGCTTACTTTTGTACTTAATTCAATCTAGTACAACTTTCGTGGTGCAACGCTCGCTGCGGAAAGTTGAAAAGAAAATTTGTGCATTAAGGCCGCAAACATGTACTGCTTGTTTTGGATGGTTTAATATACTAGTAGGTGTTTAAAAAGAATTATTTAAGCAATTTTGAAAAATAATACGTAATTATCATATTTATAACAAATTAATTCTTTTACACACACATTCCCACTACACAGTTGTCATGGGAGCTACAATTCAAGATTGGGGAAACGATGTGGTGATGAATTGAGAGTGGGGAAATTTGGAGCTGGGCAACGGAACGCCTGAGGTGAAATATTCGTGTAAATTATGGTAAAAGAAGGTCTTTAAGCTAAATTGCCTTAACTGAATGGTAAATATTAAGTATTCTATACGAGTAAAATTAAGAAGTATTTTTTAACGTATAAAACAAAAAGATGTTGCTTAAAGCCGCGAACCATAATTAAAGTTACACACAAAAATGTCAGTGCTCTCAGTATGAAAACTAGAACAGATGTTTTTTGCAGTAAGTAGATAACTCGTTAATTTTCGACATAGTTCTCAGAGAGACCGTTAGTGAGTGCATTCTTTTTATTATATTCTTAATTTAGTTCATTGTATTCCAGTAAATGTGTTCATATGTTATGTACGGTATTATTTTTCTGTGAAAAATAATGTAAGGAATTTGAGATTTTTTTTTATTTTTGTTTTGTATTTGGATTAGTCTGTTTTATAATTGTAATTTTTATCGACTATTAACACTAATTATTATAAAATTAGGGCGACAACATCGCGTGAGCGGTCAAGTTTCATCCATATCCATAAAAATATGTTTTTAACATATTTTTCAAATACATCTATAATTTTTTTTGTCAACACGGTTTTATATTATTTTAAATAATAAATATAAGATATTATAATTTGCTGTAGAATCTAACATTTCGCTTTAACTACTTTTATAGTAAAGACTTAGGTTAATAAGCGAACATAATTCCAATTACGACGAATCTGTATGGAACAATTGTTACACATTTACTCTTAGGTCTACGCGACAATTTTCTTCATTCGCTATATAATATTATACAATTATATACATACTAAAATAGACAATATTTTTCGCTTCTTCTCAGTTTGATTGAAATTATAAACATAAGTTATTTTTCCTATAAATAGGGAAATTAAGATTTTTAAAAGATATTTATTATAGAAATATTCCTCATACTTTATTAGAAGAAATGTGAGCATTCTTAAGCATTTCATTTTACTTAAAATTAATATGTAATTTATCATTATCAAAGTTGTCTTCATATATAATTTTAGGAGATGAAGGACTTGAGTGCGTCGTTGGTTCTCTAATTAAGATTGATGATCTGCTATCATCATCACACTTTCTTCTACTTACAATTCTGAATGAATAATCAAAAGACATTAACTTTTCCTTGTTTCCGATCTTAATGTTTTATAAATTGTTTCGCTAATTTATTGTAATATATGATTTTAAAACTTAAAAAGATGTGTATTTATTTTATTTATACTTACTGTATATATGAATAAAAAAGATATATGTATTTTACACTCTCATTACAATCATCACTTTACTTCTTTTGAGGATGTGTTGTACATTTCTTTCTCATGCCATTTTTATTGTTTTAGCTTCCAATCAAAATTTCTATCTTTATTCTCTGCCCTTAGTTAAAACTTCGTATGGAGAACCGCTTACTACTTTAAAATTTATTATTATTTTTTCAAACTAATAATCATTATTTTTAATACCTACATTACATTATAATTATGTTAAAATTTCAAAACGGCAGATGAGCGGCGCAGAGCTCCGCTACTTAACACTCAGTGCCTTTTCTATCTGATCCGTTTTTGTACTTACGTAGCAAACTCACACAGTGAACCAAAAACAATTAAACCTACACATACATTTTACCTTTCAATAAATATATTTATATAATCATGATAATCTCCTACGAAATTTTAATGCCTTAAGTTACCCTACCTTACCCTATATAATTTCAGATAGGTACGAACACTTGGGGCACTCTACCCTACATAATTCCAATCGGGTACACTTTGCTTAATTACTTAACAAGACAACAAAAGTAGTGACGGCTGGCACTCAGCTGTTGTTTTGACATTGTTGTAATATTACGCATTTTATTCCAACGGGACCTGTGCGTAGGGTGATTATGCAAATTTGGACACCCCTGTACGGAGAACATAAATCGTTTCATATTTTATCACATTTCCCCATAATGTATATGAGTATACAGGCCATTGTGTCTCAGGAGTACAAGGGTGTGACTGTAACGCGACTGGTTTTCGTTTCCATCCCCGTTTTGGGAAATGAAATATTTATTTGAATTTATATTTTCTTTCTATGTTTTAAAGTCGAGGGAATGAATTATCATTTCTTAATATTTTCATCAAGATCGAGCCCAGTGGCGTGCATTGGACGAGGCAGTGGACGAGGACAGGCTGATGATGATGATGATGATGATGAAAATTTTTATTTCTTCATTCTGCCACCTGGCGTTAAGTTTCACCACTCAACAAGCAATGTCTTGAAAAATATGACGGAAAGTGGGGAACGGAGTGTCTTAACACTAGGTTTCCTCTGCCTACCATTCTGCGAGTATATGCGGGATACAGCGTGAAACTGATTTTTTATATATATATATATATTTTGTAAGCCAGCCATCACTCAGAGCTGGGCTAAAGGTGGCTACTCATTTGACAGATGATTTGTATCTTTCCCACTTTTTCTAAGCTCGCAAAAATAATGAGTATCATTTAAGAAAATAAGCCAATATTACTTTTTTGGGGATAAGCAGCAATTTGTTAGCTGTGATTTGAATATTATTTGTATTGTTTTTTAAATGGATACAGAAATTATTTATATAAAGAAATAATAATAGATTTGGTTATGATAATTCATAGTAAAAACTTATATAATTAATTATGTAATATAATATTAAACGAAAAAGAATGTTAAACACAAAGAAAGTTACCACAAATAGCAATTTGCATTCTGTTAGGGGTGTAGAATTGGCGTTTAACTTCGGACACTCCATTGCATTCAAATGGCTCGTTTATAATTTAAAATTGAAGCTGTAATATATGTTTGTATAATTCATACGTGTCCCGTAGATTTGTACTGATAATTCTTTAGATTCTTTCTAGAAGTAATAATAGAATAATTAACTCCGATTACGTAGTAAACAAAATAAATATACAAGTTTCAATACGACTAAGTGTATTCTATTTATGTTTTTTTAGTTATACGTTGTATCCCTAACGTAGTAGTGTAGACAGAGGGAACCTCGAAAACTATTGATAAGACACTCCGTTCCCATTAAGACACTTCTGTTCCCCACTTTCCACCGAATTTCTGTAGGCAATGCGAGTTGAGTGACGACCCTTGCGCCACCATTGGCCATATATTCTTTAATGTACAAATTATTTAAAATAATAATAAACATTCCTGTGAGTAGAATCGAAACATTAGTGTTTCGATTCTATATATTATAGTTAGCTATAGCAGTCTCAACTGCGTCACTTTGGTTTTCACTATTGCCTACTTCCTTTTGAATTTGCAAATTAATTATTATTGTTAGTACAATAATTATAATATAATTGTATATTAATTACAATAATTATTATTAGTACTTAGAATCGAATAGTTTTTAGGTTTATTCAGCCATTTTCATGTCATTTAGATCATTTTATGAATAGATCTTCTTCTTCTTCTCAATGATATTTACGTAAGATATTACGTAATTTCAGCTACATGGCTACGTGATCCATCCCTAGCTGTAGTATTCATTCTATCATAAATTATGTTGTCTCTATAGTAATTGATATATGATAGTTCAGCGGCTGCTTGGCTCTGCCAAACACTAATAGCTAATATTGACATCTATATTACAGACGCAGAAAGCTTTGTTAATAATCATCGTTAGGCGAATTCAGTCCACTGGGCTGTTATGTTTCCATTAAATGTTATTGATACACTAGACTATATTGTGTGTTGCGTGGTGAAACTCAACGCCGTGCCTTCCTTTGTTGTTTGTACAAGAGTTACGAAATGGAAATATTAAATTATTTATATCCCCGAGTGGGGGAATCCACATCCGTTTACAATCGCACGCTTGTGCCACTGCGTCATAACGGCCTCTTACTACTGCTATAATATATAAAAATAGTTCTTTTTGTATATTTGTGATGCAAAGCATTAGACTATTCCACAAAACAAGTAAAAATCATACTATAACTAGAAGTTTGAAATGAGTTACACCAATTCCACTCAACAACAGAGAGAGAGAGAGCTCTTACCGACTAATGAAATTGCTGCAAAGACGCGAAGCCTGAAGTAGATTATATGTTAATTTAGAACCGACTTTACGGGTTTTACAGCTTTGAGAATGTAATGTTACTTATATTGTATTTCTACTGATTTTACTGCAAACTGTTTTATTAAATATACATAATCAAAAGCTAATATTATTTTTTATTTTAACAGAATACAAATATTAGTTGACCGTTGAAAATTCTGGAGACATTGTGTGTTGAGTGGTGGTACCTCGACACTAGCGAAGAAATAAAAATATATACTCTTATCTTGAATTTATTAAGATTAATAGAAACATAAAATATATTTATACATATTTTGCAAACAGCCATTTTATACTGAATTAATAAATTATTTCTATTGCTTTTAGGAGGAGGGGCGCCACTGCGCCACGGTTCGCATCGTTCTCTGTAGTATTTTACGTTTTTATATTTTAATACGAGTTTTATAGTCAGTAAAAAGAAGACAACTGTTGGAAGATACCGAGGCAGACGACATACGTTGTGGATACAGACAAATAACCAGTGAAAGACGTTTTATAGAGAAAACAAAAAACAGACCGTTAGTATGTTTTCTTTTAAAATTTTTTCAAAAATACAACATTTATAGTGACCAAACTCGTGAAACTGTGACTTGTGCGAGCTAAATATAAGTGTTGTGGGTGAAAAAAAATTGATAAATTTTGCGAAAAATTTAAAAAATAGACAACTTATTTACGCAGCTAACGCCATCTCTTGAAAGTAATAAGAACCAAGTAAACGATAAACTTTGTTATTGGATTGCCAGTTCGAAATCGAGCCACAAGAGTTCACTAGTAGACTGAAGACATTACACATTATTGCATTATATGGTATTTTATTATTCTTAAGTAATTCTCCAATAAAGAAAAAAAAAACATGGAGGAAGTTTTAAGTGCTTTACAGAAAATTCAGAATGAACTAGACGAACAGAAAACAATGATTTTAAAAAATGGAGAAAAAGTAACAGAGCAAGTTACATGGAATATTGATAGTATACTTGACGAGGAATTTAAATCCCTGGAAGTAAAGTACGAGAACCTCAAAGCTAAGCGGATAATCAAGAAAAAAGATTACATTTCTTAGAAAAACAATCTAGACAGTGAAATATAATCTTATTCGGCTTGGACGAAACTGAATCGTCATTCTCAAACTTAGAAAATTCCTTAACTAGTTTTATTAATAAGTACTTTAATATAAGAGTCGATCAGAGAGACATACAGGAAGCTAGAAGAATAGGCAAAAAAGGAGATAGACCTAGATGAATAAATATAACACTTTTAACACTGGGGATTAAAATAAATATACTAAAACATAAGAAAAGACTTAAAAACACTACGTACTATATAAAAGAAGACTACCCAGAGCCCATTTTGAAGAAACGGAAAGAACTACAAGAGCAAGCAAAGATTGAAAAAGAAAAAGGAAACTCAGTGATCATGGTATACGATAAAATAAAGAAATTTTAACAAAAACCTGAGCTCTCCAACTAAAAACCAAAAAACGTTTACCAGCTCACAAGGAACCGAACACACAGTTCCCTAAAAAGAACAAGACTAGGAGTAACTTACACAGATCGCCTAGCCTTGCTGAGGGGCCAGAAAAACCAGGTTTAGTGAACTTCCTTAGTGGAAGAAACTTACTACCCCCCAAGGAAGCTTGAAAATACAAACGTCTTGTAGCAATTAACACCCCTCACTCACATAGAAAAAAACAGAAAAATTAACAATAAACAAATTAATTCTTCCAATCCGGCCAGTCACCGTGGAAGATCAAGACCAAAACCCTTCAAAGTTATCAAAAATAATACCTAAAATAATAACTAACAAAATAAAACCCAACAATAAATTATACATAATAACATACAATGTCAGGTCTCTCTTATCTTACAAGCGCCTTATCGAACTAAATGAGGCACTAAAACAAATAAAATATGATGTAATAGGCTTATGCGAGATGAGACGCGCTGGTAATAAAATAGAAGAGTATGATAATTTCATTCTGTTCCATACCGGACTTAACCCTGAGATATATGGTATTGGATTTTTAGTAAAGAAATAATATTGAAAGCTATATTGGACTTACAGAAAGAGTAGCACTACTAAACATGAAATTTGAGAGGACGAAATTGAAAAGTTTTACGTAACAATTAACAAGGCAGTAAAGTTAGCACATAAACAATACATGGTAATGGCAGATCTAAATGCAAAAATAGGACATCCCAAGCAAGAAGAATATCTTATCACGAAGCCAAATGGGTACGGAATAAGAAACACAAGAGGACAGAGATTTATAGATTTTGCCATAAAAAATATGCTCGCAATCTTAAACACTTATTTTAAGAAAAAGACTAAAAATAAATGGACCTGGCAGACACTAGGCGGCAACTACAAAAACGAAATAGGCTTCATACTATCAAACAGACCACACATCTTTCAAAATATAGAAGTTTTAAATATTAATTACCCATCTGACCACAGACCAGTTAGAGCAACAATAATACTACAATATTTAAAGAAGAGTAGAAGTCAATATAAAAATCAATGTGCATCCTTAAAAAATGAAGAAGAAATAATAAAATATAAAGAGTGTCTTGTGAGTTACAAATCTCATTATCCTAGATTTACAAAAAGATCAATGTATACAAACATATTGTGACAACTTAGGGAAAATCATCACTAAAAGCTTACATGCCGCGCGAAGCAATGACACAATAGTCGGTATCAAATCAAAAATTATGTCAATACAAACGTTATCCTTACTGAAAAGAAGACAAGAGCTTCAAAAAACAAAGTACAAAACCCAAGCAATGAAAAGTAAACTCGCAGCTTTTTACAAATTAGTAAGTAAATACATAAAAAAGGATTATACTGATGACAGATATAACACTATCCACAAACATCTAAAGCAAACAGGAAGCACAAAAAAAGCTTACAAAGAGCTTAGGACGAATAAAACCTGGATTGACGGTTTAAATCGTAACGGTGTGAGATCATACAATGGGAGAGACATAATCTCAATTGATTTTTATAAGAGCCTCTACCGTGAACAAGCGCCCTCACATGATAGTGTCTACAACAACAATGATCCTGTAATGACCAACACAAATGATATACCTAGAATTGAAGTGAGCGAAGTCGAAAGTAAAGTAAAGTTTAAAAACTGATAAAAGCCCCGGCCCGGATCATATAACTAATGAAGCATTAAAAATTGGCTCTGTAACGCTAGCCTTGCCACTGACAGAGCTGTTCAATGGCATTATAGAAACTGGCGTAACTCCCACCCAGTGGTCAGAATCACACATTATTTTACTACACAAAAAAGGCGATCCGAAAGACATAGGAAATTATCGATCAATTAGCATGTTATCAAGTATTTACAAGCTGTTCTCTTCATTAATAAATCAGAGAATCAGCAAAACACTAGATGCAAGTCAATCGGTAGAGCAGGCAGGCTTTAGAAAAAGCTATCAGTACAGTATCGCATGACAGCATAAGGCATTCACTGATAACGCAGATGGTGGAAGATAAATATATAAAAATTATAAAGAGCATAAATGGGAACAGCAAAAGCAGGATAAAATTGGAAGCAAACGGACCTTGGTTTCCAATATAAAGAGGAGTAAGACAGGGAGACCCACTGTCTCCAAAACTATTTATAGCAATATTAGAGTCAATTATAAATCAACTCGACTGGGAAAAATGCGGCTTAAAAATTAAAAACGAATATTTAAGCCACTTAAGACTTGCAGATGACCTAATTTTGCTATCCGAGTCAACCTCAGAATTACAAGGCATGATAGAATAACTTAACGATGTAAGTAAAAAACTTAGTCTGGAAATGAACAAAACCAAAACAATGTTAATGACAAACAGCATCAAAAGAGATATAACAGTAGAAGGTATACCGCTTGAATATACAGAACAATATATATATCTTGGTAAACAAATTTGTTTTGTCGAATAAGTAACGATCTAGAAGTGGAACGACGAGTGCAGCTAACGTGGAACATATATTGTGGCTCAAAAGAAATATTTAAAAGCAAAATGTCAGTTGAAGTTAAAACACATGTCCTGAACACCGGCCGGCCATGTCGCGCGTCTACAAGACCAAAGGTGGACGAAAAAAGTAACAGCTTGGCCGGGACCACACGGACACCGTAGAAAAGGGAGACCCCACGTTAAGTGGGAAGATGACATAATCAAGATAGCTGGAACAAACTGGACACAAAAAGCCCAGTCAAGGGAAGACTGGGCATCTTTGGAGGAGGCCTTCACCTGCACAGGGGTTCTTGCTTAATACATATACATCAAATCAAATCATATAGATATATACATAAATAAACAAAAAAAAAAGAAAAAAGTAAATTTAAAATAATAATAATAATAATAGAAAAAAAAATAGTAATAAATAGATTGATAAATATATGATTATGTATAATAAACGCACTAAAATTAAAACTAACCGTAAAATTATATTTTTTATTCCATGAAATGTAATTACTAACCATAGATGCAAAAAAAAGGCTTTTTATTCTTATTTTATTTATTTATTTATATTGCTTTTGCCGGTAGTTGCTTCAATTAACTACGACTATTAACCGCCCGCTTTATTTCCCGCATAGAGCGGGAAACATTTTAATTGTAAATTTGAATAGGCAAGACTTATCATGATCTGTAGTTTACTCGACTCCATAATTGGAGCACCCGTTATAAAAGGTCCTGTAAATGAAAAAGGACGTGATAAATCCTTTTACGTCACCATTATCCGATTGCTTTATAAACATGTTGCATTTTTTTATTATTATTATTTTTAAATATTTAAAATATTAATTTATAATTTAATATTTTAAAATTTTCGTTTCGGATGAAATTACTACACATTATTAAACAAAACAAATACAAACACTTAGGCTGTCTGACTGTACCACCTATCTGAAGAATGATCTGTTTTCAATACTCAGTTATGGCAAGTCGGGTTTTCTCTGCCTAATTATCTATCTATCTAAAAAAATCTGAAATAGGTAGTTTTTTATACGACACTAAAATACAAAAAAAATAATATGTGAATATCTGTCTTTCTTTCTGTTTGTCCGGGTTAATCTCTGTAACAGCTGAACCAATTGTTATGGGACTAACACTGAAAGATTTGGATTTGGATGAGTTATAAAGCAACATATAGCAACAAATTTTTACCCTGGAGTTCCCTCGGGTTCGGTATTCATGCAGGTTAAACGCATTGGTCAGCCTACATAGATCTTCATGAAATAACTAACCATTTTTCTAATATGTCAATTTTTGCCAGCAAAATGAAGTATAATCCTAAAATATTTAAATTACGCTTTATTTAGTGCAAAACAATATAGATAGCCATATTAAAATAATTAATTATCCCCAAATACACTTAAACAAATATTCGTATAGTTCAAGCGGGCGAAGCCGCTATACTAATATAACACGCTTTACATGAATCTTGAAAATTAAACAATATTCACAGTACAGGCCAGTAGTACTCGTAGAAACAACCACAATCGAGGCCGAGGCTATGTGTACCAATTATTGTATTCGATTTCCCGCTTAATAGAGGCGGCCTGTGGAGCATACCGAGTCCGGGGTGTTATTGCCTTTCGTTTTAGTACCGTTGCTGGATATTATTGCTAGGAAAATTTTGATATTACGCGTTTTATGTTGATAATAAATAATTAGTAAGTTATTATTATTTTTTAGTTTTAATGTATTGTTTTATAAAAATATACATAGGATTGGCAAACTTAGTGTTATTTGGTCAATTCGACATTGTAATGGCTTTTTATAGGCACAAAGAAAAGAAAAGGGAGAAACAAAAAAAAATATTTAGTTTAATCCTTTATTGAAATCCGAAAAGTAAACTAATTATATTAATTCACTATTCAGGTTCCGAAAGAAACCATATGTTAAGATACTCAGTTCCCCACTTCCCATCCAATTTTCAAGAAATTGCGTGAGCTCACACTTTGACTTGTTACCAAAGCGAGAAAATGAAAACAGATTATATAGAGGATACAGCGTGAACTTAATTAATTATTAATATTTTTCTTACATACCGCAGAATAGGCTGGAGGGGCCTACTTTATACTGGATACAGTGAAGCTAATAATTGTTTTAATTATTATTTCAAATTGTTAATGCAGTAAATGCTCTTTATTTTAAACTCTTTTGTATTTGTACTATCGATTGCTGCCCCTTATTCTATATTTTTTATTTCTTAATGAGAAATTTAATAAGACTTTGGGCTCTTGAAAATAATTTCAATTTTCTATTGCGAAAGGTTTTCCTTTGTGACCTGAATTGGATCTGCGCCAGCTAGCTTTACTTATCCTGACAAATACCCAGTAAGTGTGACTTGGCTTGCACCTGTCACTGAATTAGTTGCAAGTAACGACCATATAGAAACTTGAAAACATTTAATATATTAATCTCTTATAGGTCTTTTGTGCTTACAAATAAAAAAAAAACAGTTTCACGCTGTATTCCGCACATAACAGGGTAGGCAGCGGGAACCTAGTATTAACATACTCCGTTCCGCACTATCCGTCGAATTTTTCGAAACATTACGTGTTGAGTAGCGGAACTCAACGCCGGGCTTTTGTTATGGCGCCAGACCGAAGCAATGAATATATTAATAAATAATAATTCTCAAGTGGGGATCGAACCCACGACTGTAGCGGTACACTCTCCGTCTTGTAAGCCTGCACCACGACGGACTCGACAAATATATATTTTCTTAATAAAATAGTGAACTATTTACAGTACTGTGTAGTGACATTCTCTAGGAGCATTATATTAAAGTGGAACATTGAAGAGAAAAGTCCAATCGATGCGGAAAGATCGTGCAAACATTAGTTTTTGTTGTTGAAAAATGGAACACCAGGCCCAGATAAGACAGAACTCTTCAAAGATTTCAAACCACTCTGCAAAACGAGCTCGACATGAAATATAAAGACCTGGCAATCACAATAGAATATTATAACGTAAAAATGCTTTTATATCTAAGAACACTATCACAACCACGAGCGAGCTTCAGATACAGAGCTCGCCTTGTGTCAAAAATGTCAACATCTTCAAAAGTGGAACTGAGTTCATTGTACAAATGAAACGATATAATCTCTACAATATCATTTGTATCCTTAAGTTTTATGTATGTTTTGTATAAAACAAAAGGAAAACTTTTTAGACTTATCTTTGCCCTTTTTCATATGTTCTATGTATGTTGTACAGCAAATTCTTTTACTTCCTTTAAATATACATATAAGGCTTGAACATTTTTGGGGGTTCCTTACAAAATTCATCATTCACCAATTGTAGGTCAACGAGAAGGATATATTATAAAAGTTGAAAACCTTAAGTTTTTTTTGAGCTCAGTTTTTTTCCTTTAAGGAACAGAGTCCTAAAACAGTAGATTCATAGTAATAATCTTCAAAATATTTATGAATGAAATACCCAATTTTTTTTTTGTTCATATATGAACCATAAAATTTTATATATATATAAACACTACTTATTTTATTTACTACAGAAATAACAGTTTGTCTATAAGAGTCGCTACTCAAAACATAAGTTATTAATATCGCAAAAGCGCAGCAAACACCTTGACTTTAATATTCTAAAAGCAACCTCTTTCTTGTGCACAATACATTTGCATTAAATTCCTACTGTATTTTCATGTCACTGACATAGATGTTCGATAAGTATATTACTTATTACTTTACTGAAAGTACTAGTAGGTTTAAGCTACTTTAAGGGTACCTTCTAAGGTATTTAAGCACCCAGCAGGGTAGGCTACAGATTTCCTCTATTGTTAAGAGACTCCGATCATAAATTCTGCCGAATTCTGGAGACATTCATTATTGTGTGGCAGAGCTCAACGCCGCGCTTTTCTCGACGCCAGAGCGAAGAAATGGAAATATAATAAATAATATATATGAATATCTGCAAATACATATATGCAGAAACACTATTACTTAGAAAAACATAACGGGACTCGAATAGTCTCACTTCGAGTTTTCTAAATATTTTTATTTTGTGTGGAATAACATTTTAAAAAATGTTGAAATGCCTAATGAAAACCGACGAGGTAGCTAGCTGGACATTTCATTTTTATCCTTAAAATAGAAGAAATACTGGTATGTCAACCACAATGGTCACGTACAAGACAGGCAGAGGCACGTGTGTCGTTTTGACAAAGAATGCCAGTTAGCTTAGCGTTTCAACTTACCAGTGTCTATTTTATAGGTTATGTACATACTATATCAAAATATACTGGAGGAAGGTCACGTAAAAAACATGAGGACTCCCTGAAGGGGCACGTATGAAGAGGTGAATGACAGTGGACGAGGCGAAAGAGGTATGTAGAGACCGCAGCGTTTGGCGCTCCGTTCTCTCTGACTACCTCGCGTGAAGCTATGTATGTGTGTATATATGTTAATATATAAGTGCGTTCTATTTGAATGAATCGAACCCACACTTACTACTACTAATATAGTACTTACAACGAATTTCTTTGCTTCTTATAACAGAAAAAAATACGTTGTCTAAGAGTAGTTTAAAGTAAGAATTGTTTAAACAAATATGATTTTATGGACACGTCATGCGATAGTCGTGGGGTCGATTCTCATTTGGAGGTATGAAATATAAAGAACCTTCATTTCCTTGGTCTGGTAACGAGAAAAGCCACTCGAGTATCCGAATTCTGGAAAGTATCTTAACACTAGATTCCCAGGTTTCCTCTGACTCCCTGCTATTTACAGGATACAGGAAGCTAAATAAATAAATAAACAGAAAATAATAAATATCTCTCATATACTATATAACACTGTTTATTCCTGGTGCGTCTGTGGCGGTTAGTGGAGCATGCGGTCGCGTGTTCGCTGAAAGATAGCAATCTTCGGAGCCGCATGCGTTGCCTAATTAATGGCGCCGTATCGCGTGGAAGTAGACCACTTGTCTTAGAAGCGGATGTTTGGAAGAGTTGTAAGCTATGCTTACTGACATCTTAGATGTTTTTAATTCTCAGTTCTTTTTTTTATCTGGTGCTTTTGGAAAATTTTAGATGTTTTCTTTTAAAGCCTGGAGCGCAGGAGCACAAAGTGTGACTGTAAAATCAACTGGTTTTGGTTTCGGATCGAACACTGGAGGAAATGAAATATTTATTTAAAAATTAATATTTTCATTTCTTCGCTTTGGTATCGAGCAAAGAACTAAGAAAAATAAGAAAAATAACTAAAAAAATTTAAGAACTTTGCGTAAAATCCCTCGTTGAACTTTGTTTAACGGGACTGAAAAAGAAAAAAATATTTTACGTAAAATCAACATACCCTCATACCTGCCCACTAATGGGAATAAAACATCCTACCTATTGCCTGCGTAGTCTAACATTCACTAATTGCGTCATAATAGTTATCCTCATCATCATCATCATCAAATCAGCCTTTTCGGGTCCACTGCTGGACATAGGCGTCTCCCAGGATGCGCCAAAGCTCCCGATCCTCCGCCTTCCGCATCCAGTCGGAGTCAGCAACCTTCTTCAGGTCGTCGGTCCATCGAGCTGGAGGGCGCCCTACGCAACTCAAAGACTTGTCTGCTCCACATTGTAATAACTACAATAAAAATATATATCAAACTTTGAAATTAAATATGAAAAAAGGGTAAAATCGCAGCTGCGAAACATTTACGCATATCAAATTGATCTAAAGAACAGTAAGACTTACATCAAACTTTAAAAGCCTTTGTTGGGAAAAAGTGAATTACTAAGTTTTCTTGTTACTTCGCAATGTTTATGAAAAGAAATTGTTTTGTATTTAGCCCGAAAATTATGAATTTCTAAGAAGCTCTTTGAAAATACAATTATCCATATTTAAGAGAGCGCTACATTTTCTTCTATATAATAATTAGATTGCCAAGGTAATTATAATAATTGCTTTCAGAGACATATTAAATCAACCCTTTTTAAGGCGAATAGGGAGTGGATGATGTTGTATTAAATTTATTTAATTACCATGGCAAGTGTTGAAAGTGAAAAATGGAGTGAGCATTCATCCATCCATCCAACCATCAGCCTTTCAACGTCCACTGCTGGACATAGGCCACCCTTTGAATCCAGCGGATTTCCGCTGTCTTCTTAAGGTCCTTTTGCCGCTCCTTTTGCCGAGACGGGGTCGCCGTTCGAGGACCTTTCTTCCCCATCGGAAGAATGGTCATTCATTCACTAACCACTTTTTGAGGATGCTGCTTATGCTTAGGAAAAGCGTAAGCGTAAATAAGCATTATACTCAAAAGATATGATACGAAATTAGTGAAGAAAATATTGATATTGTAACGTTAGTTGTGCTGTTATTTATAAAGAAATATACGTATCTTTTATAATAATAAAAAATATAGAAGAGATTTTAATTGTTATGAACTTAAAAGTTCGACAAAATATATTAAAGCTTAGAATTTCAAGTATAGCTGATGTTCAAGGTGTAAATGAAAAGTTACACCTTGAACGCATAAAATTATATGAATGTAATATTTGTTTTTATGCCCGTTTGTATATCCAGCAGTGCAGCATATGTAATCATTCACTTGAATAAAAAATACTATTATAATAATAATATACATTATAACTTTATATTCCTATTAAAGGGCATCCTAAAGTTTTCTGCATTACGTTTTTTTTTGTAAAGGATTCTTATATTTGCTTTTTAAATTAACTGAGCCAATTTCAAGCCACATTTCCGCACTAATAGTCTCACATGCTCCTTTAATTATTATTATCAATAATTACATTTAACAATTAAGGCCAGTCATAGCCCAGAAGCACTTCGTTCTGATTGTGAGGCAAAGCGCGGTTGAGTTTCGCTATCAACACAGAATGCTTCCAGAATTCACAGGAACGCGGGGAGCGGAGTGTCTTGACACTAGACTTCCTCTGCCTAACAGTAATAATAATTATAAAATACATAAGTAAGTGCTAACACAGTTTTTGATGGATATAATGATCTAAATAAAATCATATTTTGTTTATAAAGCGGGGAACTGACACTTAACAGTATAACAAGGATTAATTAAAATAGACACTCCATCTTTTTTGTATCAAACAATATTGGCGACAGCAACCCAGTCATAGCTGACGTGTTGAAAATGAGGAATATTTTACAAAGAAATCATATATTCCACATACTGAAGCCCTATCTTCCATATGGAGTTATCGATTCGTGGGATGATCTAAACCCTCGCTTATACCATGCCATTCATATTTATTGGCTCAAATTTTATGGGATGTGGTATTACAATTTTATTCCCACGAATATTTGGTCTTGGTTCCAATTTATATATACGATGCTGGTACTTTTTCTTGTATGCTTCTTGCCTTGTTTTGGAGAGATTGTTTACTTACTGAGGCGCCAGGAAAATATTGGGGATATCGCTGAGGGGTAAGTTAATTAATGTTACGTAAGTTCTGTTATTATATTTTTCGGTATTGCATAATAACTTTTGTCTTATATATTTTTTTAGATTGTATTTATTCCTTAGTGAAATGTATACATACTTTAAAGTCGCAGTATTCTGGTTAAATAAGAAAAAAATCTTAAAGCTATTGAAATTTTTGCATTGTGATGAGTTTAAGCCAGAGGAAATGGAACACAGGGCGATTCTAAGGAGAAGCATTATAACAGCGCGTTTCATAATGACCTGCTATTCCACTATGTGTGTCGGCGCAGTGATGGGTAGAGTTCTCTTTTATTTCTTTTTTATAGGAGTAGGACTGGATACAGAATAGGCAGAGGGCACCTAGTGTCGTTGCTTGCTGGCTGGCGGAACTAAACGCCGCGCTTTGCATCGACGCCAGAGCGAAGAAATGAAAGTATTAAATATTTCATTTCCTCGAGTGAGTTTTTACATTTTTTCTTAAATAATATGATTTGTAATTACATTATCGTTTTCAATTACAGTTGCAATTATAATGCCACTTACAGAGAATTTTGATATATTGCCCACCAATGTAGATTATCCGTACTTTGATGTCTACAATTCGCCTATTTATGGTATAATTTTTCTTCATCACGTATGTATTTTAAGCGTTATACTTTTTTTTAATAACACCCATAATCTTGCATGTTGCAAGGTAGGCAGAGGGAACCTAGTATTAAGACATAATGCTCCCCACATTCCGCCGAATTCTGGAGGCAAGGCGTGTTGAGTGGCGGAACTCAACGCTGCAATTATACATGTTATACATTTTATTATTTCTAATAATTTGATTTAATTTTTGATTATTTACAACAGTTATGATTTATTTAAATGTTAATTTATTTTTCAGATATATTATAAGCCCGCTACTTGCATAATAGATGGTGTCATGGATACCATTTTGGCCGCATTTATAGCATCTGCTAGTGAGATTTAAGAATTAGATATTTGTTATATTTTATAGATATTCCTAAAAAATATTATTTATCTCCAACATTCATTCATTTGTTTTGTTTGTTGTTGTTTATTTCCAGTAGAATAAAAAAAATAGTTTTTATATATACAATTATCAAACAAGATGAGAAAACAGTATAAAAAATAAATGTCTTTCATATTACTAATTCATATACATATAAATTCATTTCATAATTTAAGTAAGAATTTTATATACCCCAGTATAACAACATAACAATCAATGTTCATACATATGTTCGTATTGTTACACATTTATATGAAGCGGAAAACGTCATTGTAAACAATAATTTGTGGTCGGATGTGCTAAATAATTGCACTGTATTACCTACTTTGGGAAATTAATATGAAATGTGGATGCTTTATAGTTTAAAACAATTTGGTTTTAGTTTATTTTTCATTTATAAATTTAATTAATGATTTTTTTTAACTAAAAATACTCGCTCCCAAAATAGCTTCTTCTATCACATCAATATTTTGTTAGCTTCCTTTTCTCTATTTACCCTACTTATAGCTCGGTAAATAGAGAAATCCTAGTGTCTAGAAACAAGGTTCCTCGTGTAGAATGTGGTGCCGTTCTCCGCCTTCCGCCCGAATTTGAGACTTGCGTGTTAATAATGAACAACAGGCGCGTGACTGTAAACGCGATAGATTACGGCTTCTATTACCACTTGAGGAAATGAAAGATTTAACATTTTCATTTCTTCGCTCTGGTAATGAAACTGGAAGTGTCTTACTAGGTTCCCAGGTTCACCCTGCCTAGCCTGCTACGGGATACAGCGTGAAGCTAAAAAAATAATATTTCTTTTATGAAAAAACCTACGTATTACCAGTAGTGTGATAATGAATTATTATACATGGGAAATGCTTTTACGCAGACCATCCGTACAAGGATGGTACTATGGGACTCATCGCAAAGAAGACCGATACTACCCGCTAAAACCCAGCAAAACCGCTCCACCAATATAGAGACACGGCAGGATCACTCGCGCATGCCTCTGCGAAGCTTCGGTGGAAAGCCCGCATACTACGAGCCACTATTACCTTTCAGAGTGCTCTAGCGATCCTATAGGGGGATTCCGCAACCTCGGTGAGTTAGCCACTGGTTCGTCTAGGGTAAAGGGAGTAGGAGATGCGCGTACTGCTTTCTTCTACCCCTTGGACTCCGACGGCGAAGCGCCCGCTCCGCGGCCTCCTTTAGTGCCATAACAGATGCACAAAAGGAAGTCACAACAGACCAGTTCCTCTCACTATCCATCATGGCTCCCACCACACTGCATAGTGAGAGGTCTCCACCCACAACGACCATCAGGGTGTGGCGTTGCGGTGCCCAAGCAGGACATTCAGCCAGGGTATAATGGGCTGAGTTGACGGGTGCATAACATTCGTAGCATGCTGGTGACAGCTCTCGACGTACAATCTGGTGCAAGTTTATTGCCAAAGCAACCATGCCCCGTCAATACCTGCACCAATCTGAACGTCAAAACCCCAAAGCTCCTTCGTAACCACTACGCTATGCCTGCCGCCGGCACCTCGAGGTCCAGTTTCCATCGCTGGATCAGGGGTTCGTCTGCTCTTCTCCTGATCCGCACGATATCCTCCGTTGATGGTCGTTCACCTCGCGACCGCCCACTCGTGTGGAATGTGTGCACTTTATCAAGTACTTCAGCTTGCAAATTCTAGGGAGGTTCACTTGCCAGGAGAGTAGCCGCCGTCCATGACACCGTAGGGTAAGCCCTATCCGCTCTCACTGCTATGACCCGCTGCGTTTTCCGCAATTGGGCCTTATTACGAACAGTGAGAGAGTCCGGCCACACGGGTGCACCGTATAGTAACATGGATCTCAACACGCCGACATAAAGCTGTCGGCATGGAGAATCTGGCCCTCCGATATTCGGCAGCAACCAAGGGCTCCGGCGGTGTTTACCAACTTCGGCACAAGTTGGGCGAAGTGTGACGCAAAAGACCATCGACCATCGAGGATCAGGCCCAAATATTTCATTGTAGCCCGCTCCTACAATCACCTCTTGCTGTTGGATGCGTAGGATAGCCCCACGAGGAGGTCCTTTACGTGGGCCATGGAACAGTAGCGTCTTCGTCTTGGAATTTGAAATTTTGAGGCCCAGCGCTTCAATACAGTCAACTACGCGGTGAATGCCGACTTCAGCCAAACGTGGCGCTTGATTAAAACTTACCCCCCGGGTAGTGACGAGCGTGTTATCAGCATAACAAATAACGCTCATCCCGGGAGGCATCATACCCAAGGTTCCACAGTATCGGGCCTAACACTGGAACCGAAACCCCGCAACCAACTCTTCGAAGGCCGATTTGTCCGTCCCCACCCACTCGATAATAGTGTAACCATTAACATAACTTTAACTAAAATACAGAAGTAGATATAGAAGAAGAAGTAATTTCTTCTATATTTTTGCTATGGACACGTCTTATCATCAAGCAAACGGCCTAGCTCCTTAGCTTGGTTTCTTAAAAACGCAACCAACAAAATACAGTAAAATATCTTTTTTTTATTCAGTTGGACAAATAGATATATTGGCGTACAATTTACGTCATTTTGACGTGCTAGCCGAGAGAAAACGGAAACGAGATTTACAGAATAGAACCGGAATATTGAAAAATAGAAAGTATTACATACATTACACTTTAAAAAAGAGCATCGTACATCATACATCTATAATGAGGTATAACAGCATTTTCTTCATATCTTCAACTATGGTAGTAATAGTACTAGAAGTTCTGTAAATTTAATATAAACTTTTGTTTTCAGATACGTTGTGTTGATTGAAAGTGCGTTTAGTTTGGCTTCGGTCTTGCAATTCATGTTAAGTGTGATGGTACTCTGTTTAGTGGGCATTCAGTTTTTATCAGTACGAATACTTTTATTATTTTATTTATATTTTTTTATATCTTTACGCAATATGTCATATAGCAATCTAGACAGAGGGAACCTTAAGAGACTACCGCTACTCATTTTTGCCCAATTTTTAAGACATTATGTGTTGAGTGAACCAGACCTGGAAAATTATAATAATTCATTCCGTTCGATAGGAAATTGAACCCATAACGCCTTTTCATTCTCAAACTGCGCCGCTCCGTTTTACTAACTCAACTAATATACTATAACTTTTTAATACTTATAGATATGTATAAAATAACTTTATTAATAAGAAACCATTATTTAATTTCTTTTACAGATAGAAAATCCAAGAAGTCATCCAATGCAAATCGCATGGATGGCAATTTATCTCACGTGTATGTTGATTGAGGTGTTCATACTGTGCTGGTTCGGCAACGAACTGATATTAAAGGTCATCGATTTTATTCATCCACATATTTTTTAATTTTTTTGTGCATTCACGTAACAAGCTTTATGTTTTACAGCATTTTTAAAGGTAATATATCGGTGTTCAAAAAGATAAAGAGTAAAAATTTATTTGCATATTTTTTTCCAATTAAAAAAAGTAATAATAATATTTTGAGCTAGTTGTGTCGCGGGGGCAAAAAGTACCTATTACTGTAAATTTGACAGGTCGTGTTTCAGTGCACGGTTCTATTCCCACTCGAGGAAATAAAATATTTAACATTTCCAGTTTCTTCCCTATGGTGTCGAGGTAAAGTGCAGCGTTGTGTTCCGCCACTCAACCCTCAATGTCTTCAGAATAAGTCAGAAAATGGGAAACGGATTGTCGTAAAGACAAGGGAAACTAATGTTAAATTAGGTTCCCTCTGCATACCCTTTGTGCGGGATATTTACGTTGTTACGTTTTTTGAACGAGACCAGTCGAGTTTAAAGCTTTTATGATTGGGTCAGTTCTCATAGAGAAATTTCAACTATCCTCTCCATTGAAGTTCGAATGTTTTTCAATCTCGTGTTTTTTAATAGCCTTACGTACAATTTTAGGCACAAATATATCAACTTTCGCTTCGGTTCGGTTCGGTGAAGGTTTAAAGTTTATTATTTCAAGAAAAGTTTATTTTTCTATCTACCATATTTATAATTTGCTTTGCAAGATATACATATGTACAGAAATCTACATTTTTGAACATATACATTTTTACATATCTTTTAAAATGTTTTATTTTATAAAAATATTTGTATTCAAAATATTCTTTAAATGCTTCCAATCCAGTTTTAACTCATCTTCTTTGCATGTATTAGAAGTGCCAATTGTCTCGACCAGTGCCACTTGTTCGAGTGGAAGTGACTCGCAGAATACTTTGAGGCTAACCTTTAAAAGAAGAAAAGTTGCATATTCTATTTTATTTTTATCATCCATCCATCTATATGAATAGGCAAGATGACGGATTTTTAGAAACTGTTGTATAATGTTGAGAAATATATTATAACTAGCGGACCCGGACGCGGCTACGCCTGCTAGAAATATAAGAATATTTATTAAATATATTTATGAAATTATTTTTAGTTTTCAACAGAATTAGTAAGAAAATATAAGCTTAAATAATCAAAAAGAATAATAAATAGAGACATATTATTAGAAAAAATATCTGAGTTATTGCAATGAACCAACAAAAGAAGTAAAAGTATCTAAAGGATATTCTTAATATTAGAAAAAGTACCTAAAGTTATCCGTGCGTGCGTTCATAGATATCGACTCTATGAAATAACTAAGAATTTTTCCATATTAAATAGGATAATTTTTGCGAGCAATATCAAATAAAATCCCAGGAACAAACCTTACACTACACCAAGAAAAGAAAAAGAGAACCAAAGTGTAGTTGAAATTAATTATAAACAGTAAATAATTACATAAAATTAACAATAGTTCGAAAATGTATGAAAATTTTTAAAACCGTCAACATCATCTGCCCGTTCGCGTCGGTCATACTCATACTAAGCCGCCCGAAGGCTAGGTCATTTCGAATCAGTGACATCTTCATCATTCTTAATTATTTATTAGAATGTTATACAGTAAACTATAATTTCAATCTAGATAAAATGTTAAGATTGACTATTATATTTATTTTCATAAGGATGAATATCAAAATGTCGCGGTAACGTTCGCGTAGCGACGACGGTTGTTATTAACATGGCAGAATAAATTGCATGTCAAATTAGAAATAAGTATTTTAATATATTAGTATATATGTGTAATGTTATATAACCTATAGCACTTCTGAAGAATGCAGCTTTCATACAAAACAGAAACAAAGTAAATCGGAACAGTAGATCCAGAGATCTTAGCGTTCAAACAAACAAACAAACAAACTCTTCTCTTATATTAGTATATATTTAATGAATAATGTGCAATTATAAAGTGTTTTATTTGATTGAAACTATTTTTGGTTAGGTATAACCACGCCATCATATCGTTAAATCGAAACGTCGAATCGAAGCGAACAATCAGAGCGTCAGCAGGGTAGGCAGAGGGAACCTAGTGTTAAAACACTTCCCCTCCCCACTTTCCGACGAATTCTGGAGGCATTGCGTGCTGAGTGGCGAAACTCAACGCCGCTGTGTTTTGCTTCGTTAGCAGAGCGAGGAAATGAAAATATTAAAAATACAATTTCCCTCAGTGGGAATCGAACTCGCAACCTGTGATTACAGTCGCACGCTGCCTCTGCGCCACGACTGGCCTTACTGTACTTAATTTTAATATTATTTAAAATATTATAAACGTAAAATAATCTACTTACAGAGTTTAGAATTGCGCCAAGCTGCATTTGATGGGCCTTGGCTGAAAATGGACCCCAAAACCACAATGTTTATTGTTATATTTCTGGAACGCAGCAAGCGTCCTCTGCGAGTTACCGCAGGAAAGATATTTACACTGTCTCTTAATACGTATACATATGTAAGATAATTATATGTAATTGTTAATTTTGTTGAGGCCAGGGTCACAAACGTGTGACTGACGACGCGACAGATTGTGGGTTCGATTCCCACTTGAGGAAATGAAATGTTTAATATTATCATTTTCTCGCACTTGTATCGAGTCCAAGCGCGGCGTTTATTTTCGCCACTTAACACGCTATTCATCCAGAATTTGGCGGAAAGATTAGAGTGGACTGTCTTTACAGTAGTCTTCTTCCGCCTGCCCTGTATAATTTATACATGTATAATTACGCCCTGCTACATGTATAATTTATTTCTCTTTAAACGAATACTATTTGCTTTTAATCAAGAAATTTCCTATTAAAAAAATATTATTTTTCAGCTCATCAACTGGTCTTATAAAGGGTTTGCTGTAATGAGAAATATGAAGAAGTAACTCACATACGTATACTATTACAGCATTAAATTATAGTTTATGCAAAGACTACTTACATTTTTGCCTATCATTTTTATTTCAAGATTTTTATGTTTTGTGAAAATAAAACAGCTCCATAGATCGACATAGATGACAGGGTCGATAGAAAAAACCAGGGTGCAGACACTCTATGCCCACATTTTGTATTAAATGAACTGCAAATATAAGTTCTTAGTGGTTTTTCATTTTTTACCTATAAATACCTATAAATTAATTTAATTTTATTTATTCATTTATATTTTCTTTAATAGACACTAATATATTATCCAGTAAATTTGTATTACAGAGTTTGTCTTATAATGAAAACCAGGCTCGTAATAGAAAAATATTATTAAATATAGTTACCAGAAAAAAAACAAGTATTTTTATTAAATAAAAAGTAATTTATTAAAGGCATTCTTGTAGCTATTCTGATAAAATATAAAGTAACTGCCCAGTTTCATAGCTAGTTAAAACGCCTACGCTCAATTTATTGGTACTTTCGTGAACAATGTTGCTCCTCCACTAGCTTGTTTCAACGTATTTATTACTTTGATACTTCTTATAGTTCTTATTGGTGTATATACTCGAGAAATATTTTCGTTTCTTCGTGCACGTGCACGAGGAAAAACAGATGGAGTGTCTTTACACTAGGATTCCATTGCCTGCTCTGCTGTGTGGGGGATACAGCGTGAAGCTAAAAATAATTATAAATTGATGATTTAACTTAGCAACTTAATATGTTGTGATATATACAAAAGAACAATACAATTTAATATTTTTAATAATTATTGTTAGAGATAAATTTTGACAACGCGCCCAATACGGCACTTGGACGCCGATTTATACCTGACGTATATGTTTATAGAGGCATTCAAGCTGTGGTGGCATTCAATCTTTTCCATTCATCACGTTCAAATTTATTTTATTTTAAACCTCACATGAGGGGCTCTATTCTTTAGTGTATGGTGCAAGTGGCGTATATTCAGAGTTAGCCATAAATAATTGTAACGCCATTGTGGGAAGTTATTTTTTTCAGCTTTACCCTGAATCCCGCATGAAGCAGGGACAGCAGACAGAGAGAATTTAGTATTAAGACAATCAGTCCCCTTCTTTGTATCGAATTCTCAGTTTCTATAGTTTCTTTATGTCAAGTTCCAACAGACCTTGCTTAGTAATTAAAATGCTAAAATATAGTAATTGTGTAATTTAAATTCGAGAAATATAATATTAACATTTGATACAATTGTAGATGTGCCTTTAGTTTCTTAGACAATATGTAGCAATTAGTTCTGTTCTGCAATTAATGTAATGTAACTGCAAGAAAATGGAAGCGGGGTAATGAGTGAAGGTCCGTGGTTGTCTGCACTTGTAAAGATATGTAAGTTTGTTTTTGATTTTGAATTACAAATCTGTTATTAACATTTTGAAACTTTTAGTTTAGAAATCTTGGAAACCCTTGTAAGCTGGAGTAGTCTTGGAAACGGTTCACGAGGCGCATGTTTAAACGAACGTATATAAAAAAAACATTAATTTGAATGCGAAAACAATACTTTTATTACGAAGGTACAAAAACGTATGAAGAATTACATAAAATATTTGTAATATTACTTACTAGTTTAATTATATTTTCATATGATTTTTATGACGCTTGAAAGAAATAAAAGCTTAACGGAATTACCTGCGCAACCATTTTCTACTTCTTTGTACGATACAAGGAATGACCCCTGGAGTCGAAATGTATTGATATGTCCTCTCAATTGAATGTCACCTACATTTACTGCCATTACAGTGATGTCATTTCTATATTGGATAACGGTTTTCTCAAATATTCTTAATTGGATTGAAGCCAACTAAAGTTACTCGAGGCTTCTATCCAAAGTTAGAATTTACCTTTCGATGGCCTAATTGTGATAAAAAAGTAACATAAACATAAATTGACTTTTCAATTATTTTGTTTTCCTTACTTTATTAGAAACATACGACAGTTGTGTAATTGTATGAAAAATGTAAATTTAAAACGAGAGCCAAGTTAAATGTTAATTAAGTAATACGTCGTTCTTACTTTACATTTAAGTATTTAATATTTCACATTTATAGGATATCATTACTTTTTGTAAAGAAATTATCACTATTAATCTTTTATACTTTGTTTCGCTTTATTTTTATACGTTCTTTGATGTAACTTTCATACCGTACTTTTTTACTTTTGATATTTAAGTTTTTTTATTAAATAAATTTTAAATTATAATCTTTTTCCATGGTGTTTGCTTTTGTGCTGTTGCTATGTCCTTCATGCTGTTTCTCGCACACAGCAGACCCAGTGTTAATAAACTCCGTTCCCTACTTTCTACAGAATTCTGGAGCCATTGTGTGTTGAGTGCCGGAATTCAACACCTCGCTTTGCCTCGGCACCAAAGCTAAGAAAGGAAAATTTTAAGTACTCCTTTCTTCGAGTGGAAATTGAACCCACAACTCGCATTGAGCTTACAGTCATACGCTTGTGCCCCTGCAGTATGACTGGCCTCATAGGTGGCGACTTTTATTAAGAGTATAATATAAGAAATAAAATTATTTTGCATTAGCTTTTGTTACGGAAACGATTTACCTATATATTCAGTTAACATAATTAACAGTACTAAGGAACTTGTTTCAGCATCTCATCTCGTTACTATTCTGACCTTTGCGAATTAATTTCACTGTAAGGTATTCAAGGTATTCTACCAAGAGCACTTAAACATAACAGTATTAAGTTACGGCATTAGAAAGTGTATATGTAACCCACTAAATATAATAATACAAGAATTCTAATGATATGAAGTTCTTATATTTTGTCACGATTCTTAGAATATCTCTCATTTTGAATCGTGTTTTATGATATATATAAATAAAATCAGCTTCACGCTGTATCCCGCACACATCAGGGTAGGCACAGAGAATCGAATGTTAAGACACTCCGTTCCCCACTTTCTGCCGAATTCTACAGAGCGAAGAATTGGAAATATTAACGTAAATAAATATTTCACTTCCTCGAGTGGCGATTGAACACACAACCGTCGCGTTAAATAAAATTGAGTTATTGACATTTTGTACACAAAAATTATATCAACAACGAAATTTGTTCAGAAATTTATCTGAATGCTATAGTATAGTAAAAGCAAGCCGTGAAACATTCGAGCCAAAGTAAGTTACGAGTAGAAAAAAGCATATGCCGTATTACGTCCGTAATGGCATCACGATATTATGACGAAACAAAAGTTAAAATAAAAAGAATCCTCATTTGAGCGACAGCTGGATTAATTAGGTCAAGCGCGAACACAGCTACTTCGAAGGTTTGCGTCCTCTTAATGAACCCTGACGAAACAGCTTTTTAGCACAAAAAGCTGTTGTGAAAGTCTTTAATTAAAATTGCCTGAATTGAAACGTAGCGTAAGTGCCGCCTGCATCGTGTACATGAATGAATACTGACTGCTTGTTGGCCTCTGAATATATTTCCATTTACCACAAATGCGCGTAATTATCCAAAACTATGAAATATGAATAAAGCAAACTTGACCGTTTTTACGCGTTTTTATTTATAACTAGTGATCAGCTCGCGGCTTCGCCCGCTTCAACTAGATAGTTATTTTTTAGCTTTTATGGTGAATCCTTTTCTGTGAAAGCGGTAAAACTCTGGAATATGATTCCTTCAGACATTCGTCACTCCAAATCCCTAGATATATTCAAAAGTCGTCTAACTAACTATTTTCTTTCCTTACAATAATTATGTATTTATTTATTTGCAATATAGTATGTATAAATGTATATGTGTATATCTATATGTATGTGTCTATATGTACTATGTATTGTATGTACAGGTTTTATACTTATTAAGTTTACTTAAGCTTTGCACCACATTTTGCCCTCACTCTTAAATGTATCCTATCCTTGGATTGGTTGCTTGGAAGAGATCACTTTTAGTGATAAGACCGCCTTTGTGCATTTTATGTCCTAAAATATTCACTGTAATTCTTGTAAATGTGCAATAAAGACTTTTTCTTCTTTTTATCTTATCTTTATAATTATTAATTTACTAATCTGCATTACTTTCGTTTTCTAATAATAAAATAATTTGGAAAACAAATTATATTTCTTGAAAAGTAAAGTTTCAGCCAATTCGATAAAATAGTTACTTTTATAGCAATTTATTATGTCTATGTCTTATGCCTTCTAGGAAAACCTACTAAGTATCACGAACCTTCTTCTATCAACTACATTTCTGAAACCTTTTGTATACAACTTTGAATTTAAAACAATTCTCATATATTGCAACTGTGCAATGTTTATAATTACATCATGCACAGTCAAGGGTCGTTTACTACCAGGATCTTCCATTTCTTCAGATCTTTCATTACATAAGTGGTGGCATATTTAAAGAGACGGTCGTATTAAGCATAAAGAAATGTATAAAATATTTTTATACTTCTTTAAAATGTTATTCCACACTCAGTAAAAAAAAATACTGTTTTAGAAAAAAATATAAATAAAATATTTAATAAACATCAGTTTCTCATACCAAATATGAATTCTAAGCAACTATTTATCTTTAATTCGCAGAAACGTATAGTAATGCAAAGATGCTAACAATATAAATAAGTTGTAACAAGCATATAAGAATTTCTAGAGTAAATTCAAGTATTTTTTAAGTTACAGGGACTTACGTTTTATTTATTGTATGGGAAATTGTATTAAAAGTGATCATATTAGAGACATATTGTATTTAAAAGTTTAAGTAGTTTGTTGTTTAAGTAGTTTGTTATTTAAACGTTCATTTGATGTCAATTTTATGTCGATATGGAGCAGATTTGACAATACGTTGGTTAAATTTTAATTATAAATTAAATTATACTGATCAATTTTTGATCATCATCATCATCATCTACAGCCATCTTTTGTCCACTGCTGGGCATAGGCCTTCCCCAATTCTCGCCACCATCCGCCCGGCCCTACGCTCGCCAACACGCCCTTGCCCAGCGTGGCGAAAATGGGCAACACTTCCCATGTCAGCACACCGAATTTTTGTGTATTCAATTATATTGTCAAAGTTAATCAATTTATCTAAGTATCGGTTTAAAATGTCCATTTTATAAGGCATTGTATATTATAATAAACATACTTATAATAATAAACATACCTTTCATTAAGTCCAAATTTGTTATTGATATTTATTTTATTCATACAAAAGTGTTTTCACTAGTCAATATTTCACAATAGATTCCGGTCCAGGAAAGTAGTAACGCCTGCTACATATCAACAATATCGCTATTAATCTTGCTACTCTTGTTTATTCTCATTTATTTCAAAGATATTTCCGTTGGAATTTTTCATGGAATGTTTTGTTTGTATAGCAGATTCGCATTTATTCCCTTTATGTTGGTTGGTCGTGGCGAAAGGAAGTGTTAAGCTTGAAGCGGAAAAAGAAAAAAATATGAGGAAAAAAGTGTTTGGCTACTTTATACTTCTTTAGTCGGAGATTATCAATTTTTCAATATTGGAATTTAATAAAATATTACATATGTATTTCTAAATAAACGATAGTCCTTTTTAGTTAAATTTATATTTCCTGTCATTCGTGCTAATAATTCAACACGCAATGCCTCGATATATTTGGTGATAAATGGAGAACGGAGTGTCTTAACACCAGGTTCCCTCTGCCTACTAAGCGGTGTTCGGGTTATAGCGTGAAACTGACTTAATTTAGATTTTAATTTGCGTCAATTCCTGCTTTTAAATTAATAAAAAAGTTACAGTGAAATTACTTCCTTAATACTATTAGTTCAGTTTCCCGTGCACTCCATAATAGTAGCATTAAGTTTTTAAGTACCAACTTGAACAAAGTATTTTCGACTAAATAAGTTTCTTAGTTAGCGAAACACCAAATAAGAGTATACATACTCGTAGTTCAGAACAACGTTTAAATTATATTTGGCACTCATTTAACTGTATCTTTAACTAATAGTTAAAGTAGTGACTATTATAAACTTAAAATGTATGTTTTAATAGATTGACATCTATGAAATTTACTTATATATTTTTAAACATATTTATAATATTTGTGGCCATCGTGGGTTTGATTCCCACTCGAGCAACTCAACACGCTATGTCTATGTCTGCAGAATTCGGCGGAAAGTTGGAAACAGAGTGTCTGAACACTAGGTTTGGAAGATATTCGAATTATTTTATAAACTCTCTTACAATTGTTATTATTATTTTAATAAAAACAAACTATAAACCTACGCTACAAATGGCTTACGTATTGTAATTAGTTAAGGCAATAATTAATTGTTCATAGATAGGATACTTAGGTACATAGGTTACTTATTAAGTTATAATTGACGGTAAAATTGGTATCTTGTTTAAAGGGTGGCATAACACTTTAAAAAAAATGTTAAAAAATATATTAAAAAAAATATTTTTGCCAAATGATAAATCTCCCTACAGAGATACTAACAACATAAATAAGTTGTAACAAACATAATAATTTCAACGTACCTCGATGAGAACGTATGGCTTAGTTGATCAGAGAGCTTGCATGGTTTCCAAAGAGGTACGGGTTCAAATCCCGCTACGTTAAAATTTTTATGTTTTCTTATTAAGTATGTGAAATTGTATATTTTAAAATATACAGCGACTGGGAACAGAACCCACAGCCATTTCTTTTAGGCGTACGACTTAACATGTCCCAATTACTTCATTTTGTTCTATAACACATAATGAATGGTTTTTTCCGTCGAAATGAGAAAAATAGGAAAATATAGGCATTTTATTTTCATACAGCACAGCGAATTTAAAATACCAGCATGTTGGCCTGCAGCCAGCTGTCGCTGACCGCATTAACAACACAAGTGCCTTGTCTGAGCACTGCTGCTCAGGTCTCTTGGTATGTTTTTTTTTCTATATATATAAATTAATTTAGAATCCTCCTTTGCTTTGACTAGGCGGTATGCTGTACGTCAAATGTGATTATTTTATATATTATGTATTTTTTCTTAATAACTTTCTAGTCTCTTTGTAATTATTGTTAACGAATCCTGCGTACAAAACAAAAACATTTTTTACTTTATTTATTAAATATATTACAAAATAGTGAAAATAGTTTATATATACCAATGTAATTACGGTAATTTTCTTTAAGTCCAATAAAATGAAAATTCAAATCGCTCTAAAATGAAAATATATTATAGAATATTTTCACGATATTTTTTTTTGTAGGGTAAAATATTTAGCACTATGTAGTCATAAACTACATATTATTATATAATTTCCATCAACCTTACATACTAATGTGTAATGACACCATATTGGCACAGTTGCTGATTCCATCATCACTCAGTTACCATTTTAGGTGTCTCATATACTATTTCCATATTTTCCAAATATGGAAATAGTATATCATCAAAAAATCATTACAATAATTTAAATACTGAGATATCACAGCTTACGTTTTATTATAATATAATGACAACTATCACAAATAACTAAAGTATTCATTTTAAACATTATGAGATAAATAAGTTTAATTATAATAATATCAACTCAACAGAAAGTGGGGAACGGAGTGTTTAACACTAAGTTCCCTCTGTTTACCCTGATGTGTGCGGTGTACAGCGGGAAGCTGATTTGATTTGTTTTTTTTTAATTTTTTATAATAATATCAATTCAATATAGGTAATAATAATTCTTTTCATACTTTAAAAGCTGGAGCTAGTCCAAGCAACTTAAGTAATCTTGCAAAGTTTAAAAAGGACTAGAGTAGGCTATAAGACAAGTTGGAAATTTATTTACGAAAGTTCTATAATATAAAAGTTACTAGCAAACGAATATATTAAAAAAAATACGTTAATCTCTAATTAAGCCACATAAGCCTCAGCTTCTTAAAAAAATTAAATATTTGGAACAACGTGTTGCCCCACCAAAAGTACTATATGTTTACTAAAATAAATAAATTTATTAAATAAGAAGATCATGTAAAATTATTATATTAATTACAAATAAATGCAAATTATATGCTTTATTTCATAATCATCATTATAAATAGCAAAAATCTTACTCATTGATAATCACTTTCTCGTGTATCTATTTCAGATTCATGCTTTTCTCCGTTCAGTTCTTAACTTTCCGTCCCAATTTGAAACATTGTGTGCTGAATGGTTGAGCTCAACGCCACACTATGTCTTGTTTTATATACAGAGCCGTAGAATGATAACGAATCATGACCATTACCCATTGGACCATTATGTCTTTGCTTTATCTAGGTATATATATCGTTTGTACTTTATAATATTTACGACACCTTTAACGAGGAACTCGTGCTCGTTACATCCCTATCTCCTGGGAATAAATTTTACATCATGTAACTGGCACGCACATCATTGTAGATAGCATGTATACTTACATATACAAATATTTATTATTTTTACAAGTTTAAATTAAATCAAAGGATTAAAAAGATTAAAGGATTTATATAATAAAAATTCTCTAGTATAAAACATTTTTAGCTTTGCGATTTTTTAATTTAAGGTGCCTACTTGCTGGTATATTGTTCTTAATAGTAAAGGATTAACATAACAGCATATTTCAATAATGTAGTAAAATGTATCCCGCATACAGCGGGGTAGACAGAGGGAACCTAGTGTTAAGACACTCTGTAAATATCAATAATATAGTTGGAAACATATTTATTAGTTAGATAGAAAAACAGACAGACAGATTTTTTTTTATTTGTTTGAGATTGTTTTTGTATCGTATAAATAACTACATCCACTTGAAAAAAGGCGGTTATTTTAAAATCACAGACAGACATTTCAATTTTATTTATATATATATATAGATAAGCTACGGATCTGCTATAAATTTGATTATTCTGAATCTGTATAAGGAAATGCGTGCCATATATCAGTGGTCCTGCTTTCACTGTCGTATTACAGCAAACCCAGTTTATTCATATTTGTTTCCTACATTTTTCCTTACCGGATTTTCCCAGAAATACTAGCACGTTCTGCACTTAACAGATTTGTATTTCCTTCCGTTCTGATCATCTTTTAACAAGAAGGTTACATTTTATAAAATTTTTGGTTTTATAGGTAGGTGTACATGTAATTTCTTCAGATGTCAATTGGACAAATATTTCCTAATATACTATGTTAACCATAACTGGTATGAAAAAAATGATTAATACGATGAGAACTTTTTGAAAACATTTGAAAAAAAAAACTGATGTGAAGCTCCATCAACTGAGCTAAATCTTAACAAATATATATAACGCAAAAAAAAAACATTTATGAAGACATTAGAAAGTTGACTATCTACAAAAACGTAAAGGGTTTAAATCGGCCCAGATAAACTTTAATACATAGGGCCCCTAGGAGAACTACTTACTTACAACGAGTAAATGGAGGTAATATATGCACATCATAAACTCCACACAAACAAAGTTTTAGTAAGTAATGAAGTACTATTTCTATATACTAATACAACTACTGTACTATACAACAGTACTACATATACAAAATATAACCCCCCTTAATTGAAAACAATAACGTTATTCAAACAAAAATGGCTTATATAAAACAGTTTTAGCTTGGCACGGTGAAAAAAAATTTGGGGCGACGCGACGTTCGTTCGTCAACTATATGAATGTAATTTGTCTTCACCACACATGGCAGGAAATTTATTTCTCTGGCAACTAGGCAGATACCACGTTGCAATATGTCGCTAACACAATGGATCGTAAAATAAACGGTCAATTTTAATAGTAGGTCTCTTCAATAGGTCACCTGCTTTGTATCTACAGTATAGTAAAAAACAACATGCAAAATATGCATTTATATACACATACATAAATAATTGTGATTTTTTAATAAGAAAATCGACTTCTTTCAATGTTAAATGGATCTCATAATCAGAATCTAAGCAAACATTCATTAAACTACTCTTGAATTGTATAATTACCTATTAAAATAGTAATAATCAAAATCGGTCCATTTATAGTGCACATAGTAATTGCTAATGCATCATTGTCATGGTGGACGAAATAAAAAAAGGATTATCAAAATCGGTTCACCCAATCCAAAGTTCTGAGGTGACAAAAATAAAAAATAAAGACATCAAACATTACAATACATGCACACGTACATTGAAGAGGTATTATTTTTCGTTCGCCCCATTCAAATGGCGCTTTACAAACGTGGTTTTGCTAGTGCCACAGTTTTCGACCAGCAAACATTTGAAAGTTAGCATAGCACAAGAATTCAAAAATGTAAGAGGGACCGTTGTAGCGTAAGGAGCCAGGGTCTCACTGTAGACGTGATGTAGACAATACGCAATGTCAAAAATTTGGTAGAAAGTGCTTAATAAATTTCCCTAACACTAGACTTAAAACACTACGGATACTAGATTTTAGAAAAACACAAGTTTTCCATAGTAATAAAATAACAAAAAACGTCATATTAAAGATTCAACAAATCTGAATAATATAAATTTACTTTCTTAACGAACAAATATTTTAATTAAATGAGCTCTCATGAATCATTTTCAGTGTTTGATTTATTACTATCTGGATGTTTGTGAAAATGTTGCCATTGTTAGCAGTGCGCTCTACTTTCTTAAATAGATTATCTAGATTTCTGGTTACTAATTTGTTATTCCCGTTCCCAACAATAGCGTCTTTCATATTTTAAAATATAATTGCATTAAGTCTTAGCTTAACGTGCTACAAAGTAGTCATTAGCATTAATAAATTCTATTAAGCTTCTCCGAAACAATAATACTGTTTCATTTTGTTGTTATAAGCAAATATTTGGAGTTTGCGATCTTTCCGAAAATATATGACGTTATAAAACGTTTGCAACGGTTATAATTTTTTGAAATTATCAGTATAAAATAAAAATAGAAGATAATCATAACTATCTAAAAAGGTTGAAAGTAATTTAAAGAAACAACTGTAATTTATATATCTGAACCCTTGTTCGTCTGTTCGTTTGTCTGTTAAGTCTATTTATTTCGAGATCGCGTGAAAAGTCAAGTTTATAAATCAACGCAATCAAAAAAATGCTCGTAGCATTTATGGATATGAAATTTGAATTGAAATTAAATAATAAATAGCCTATGTGTTGCTCCCCTCTATTCAGGTCAGTAAACCTAAAAATTAATGCATTTGTCCCCCAAAAAACAAACACGCTGATAAAAAATGCTTATTCGTTTTAGTATCGTGTAAAAAACTATGCACTTAAAAAGACACGGTTATTTAGAAATGGGAGATAGGCATTTCAATTTTATTTACATGTACAGACGTCTAAATTATGTTATGTATTTTTTTAATTCCTTATTTACAAATTTAATTTATCTGTTTAAAATTAACTGATGTCTTAATTGGACTTCTAAATGTCACTCTGACAGGATTCTTAATTACAACAAACTAGACGAAGTTGCGTTACTCAACTCTGATAGTTAGACCGTAACTTCGCTGTAATGAATGAAGACTTCGTCAACTAATTTGCCATCGTACCAAAGGGCAGGCGTTCCATAAACCCATTAATATGTCCTTTGATGTACCAACTGTTGTTAGCTCATATAGTCCATAACTGAGACAGTTCAATATCGGATATTGTGAAAGTTATTTACTATAGTCTTCATACTTATAATAAAAACTCGAGTGCTGCTTGAGTTTTTAAAAGTAATTTAGAATATTTATAAATTTCACTTCGCTTAAAACAATACAAAATTTTTGATTAATTGTTTTGTGAATATTATCTAATATGAAAATTATAATTTAGATCAGCTGCATAAATAGATAGGATTTTCTTACCTAAGAAGTTGCTGAGTTTTATTATCAGTCGCCTCAGTGCGGCTCCGCTCGCTTGAACTATACGAATATTTATTTAATATTACTTAAGCGTATTTCGGGAAAAGGAGTTAATTATTTTAGTTATCTACTAAAACATGTAGTGCTCGAAAATTCCAATTCGTGGGATTTTCAGGACAAAAATGTTTATTAATATCGCTCCACAACTGTAACTTTCAGTGAAAATCTCATAAAAATAAGCTCACTTGTTCTGGAGATTAGCCTGTACAAAGAAAAAGATAGACCAACAGACAAAAATTATAAATCGTTTTTATGTTTTAGTATCACGTTAAAAAACTAAATAAGAAAAACACTGTTATTTTTATATTTACGGTTATTTAAATCACAAACAAACACTTCAATTATTTATTTATATGTATAGATATCAAAAGAGACACACATACACACACACACACACACACACACATATATATATCCACACACACACACACATATGGCTAGGGGAAGTTGCAGGTCTGTAGGCACGAAGGAAATGTTTGTATTTCTAATACATATACGAATGCATCTATGCACATGTTTATGCTGTGGCGAGTTCAACCGAGCAGGATGTTTGTTTTTGCTATACACAGATAATGAAATATTTCACCTACGCTTAAAAAAGAAGAGTTTCTATGGTTATAATAACACATACAACAAATATAATATTTCAAAACAGTCCATTTTAATATCAAATAGATAGCTATGAAGTAAGTAAGGTCTTCTATAAAAAACAAGTAAAAAGATGGGAGGAAAAAGATGGAGAAGGTAAACTTGGGACAGAGAACAGTGGAATAGGATGGGGGAGGCCTACGTCGAGGGATAACCTGACCGAAAAACTGGCTGCTAGAATTAATTATTTTCTAAATGTTTTACATCTTAAGTCTTTGAATTTTTTTATTGTACAGTTTATTTTAATTTTGTAAACAAAAATTCTGAAACGGTCAGCGAATAAAGGCTTTATTTATTTATTAAATAGATAAGGAGATTATATCGTTCTTCTCATTAATTATACATTAACACTTGAAGCATATACTAATAAATTATTTAAAATAGCATCAAACAGTTCTCCGTGAAAGGATTTATGCCTTACATATGAGTACAAACTCATTATTCATGACCTTTACGTAAGGGTAATTAAGCTTCAAGCGTCGTCCAACCAACTAAGTTATACTTAACTGGGAATTTGTAGGGATAAGTAATGTGACTTGGCCTGAATCCAATACGTGGTGAAATTATCACGCAGCAATTGGAAGTATATAGATAGATGTTCAATTAAATTGGAGATAACAGAGCTGTTCGTCTTCGGTAGTTTAATATACGAGTTATTGCTAGTCAATATTATGTTCTACTATTAACTTCGTTTAACTGTAGTTGTAGTCGTAATAATAATCACAGTCAATATCAATTATGGCGGTAATTATGGTCATTATTTAGGTAAATATTCGAATAACCTTATAAAATCTGTTGATTATTGAAGAAATATATTATTTTAATGATTTCCCGAATTCCTTGCGTGTCGAGTGGCGGAACTCAACGCCGCACTTTAACTCAATACCAGAGCGAATAAATGAAAATATTCAATATTTCATCATCATTCCGAAATTGAACCCACAGCCTGTTGCATTAACAGTCACATGCCTACGCTCCTGAACTACGACTGGCCTCAATACTGATAATTATCTATTATTTTACACTATAATTATGTTACTATTTCTTTTACCAAAACACTTAGTACTAGATATACTTTAGTTAAAAAAAAATAACCACGAGTAAACACCTAAATTAAATTAAAACGCTTCTGCACCGAATTCGCAGATATTTTGGTAGGTGGTTCTAATAAATTTTATACACTTTTATGCAAGCCACAGTCTAGACGTTAAATTAGAGTATCACCATTTAGACTACTACAACTATTTAATAGAAAGTGAAACTTCCAGTTTTCAATGAAATAATGTTGATCAACTTTAATGTATTCAAGTAAAAATTCCTGGGCTCTATGCTTAAGCTTTGTCTACAAATAATAAGGGATATTAAATATACTATAAAGCTGAAAAAAAAACTTGAAATACTGTTTACTTATATCATGTATATCTGTATACATGTATACATGTAAATAAAATTAAAGGTAAAGGAGTCGCTTCCAGTACAGAATGTGATTTTAAAGTGTAAGAAAATGGTCAATGTGAGCGTATTTTCAGAAAACAAAATAATAATACCCACATAAATATTTATAAAAGAGGAAGGTAACGGCTAAAAAAAGTGAAGTTTTTGATGGATTGAGTCAGTACGTCGTTATTCTGCCTTCCGCAAGGCGTAAAGTATTTAAAATCAGTGTCATTGTTGGAACTGTGCCTTTTAAAACATGTATAGGTTTGTATAAGCGAAAAGTGTTATATAGAAAAAGTGTTAAGTGTGCTGTGTAAAGTGTTAGAAGTGTGTATATTTGAAAGAGGAACAATAAATTATGGTAATTAGTGTTTTCTTATTCATTACCTCCTGACATTTTAACAAATGTTTGAGTAAAAATGCGAAAATATTCAAGCAATTTATTAGTGACAGTGTCACCGCTCTACGACCAAATTGTCTTCAATTACAAATATAATACAAATAATATTTGACACTACTCCCTCTCATTACAGACCTGGTGGAGTTTAATTAGCGCAAAATTAGAAGCAAACGTTCTGTTTGATACCAAGAAATAAGAAAATTTCAAGACTTCGTAATGAGGTTTAAATATGTTAACATTATATATATAAACGTATAATTGTATACTTTTAATTATGTTAATAGCGGTCTGGATCTATTTTAATGTAAATATATTGCGAGTATTAGAGTTTACCTATTTTTCTTTTTTATTATCGTATTTTTTTTTATTTAACTAAATGTACTGAACGAATGTGCCAGTGAAGGTATTTGTGAAGTGAGATATTATTTAAATACTTTTACAAGTAATATTCCATTTTAAAATCATCATTCCATTTTAAAAACGATTACTAGAAATTACGAAAAAAATTGAAATTGCAACAAAAAACTCTTCTTCTTCATGTTTACTTTGTAAATGGTGTAAGGTAAACGAACATTTACTTGGTACCGTCTCAAATTTTCATCGTCATTATTTGGTATTTAATTATAATTCAAATTGAATAATATTTAATTTTATTAAGATCTTAAACAGTTTATAAATAGTTACGTAGGGGACTTAGAACAACTAGCGGTGGCGGTAGGACGTTCACTCAAATTTATGAGTCGCACTGCGGAATATAAATTCCAGCGCAGCTCTCCAGCGTCCACAAAAAATATACATGAAGCTAAAAAAATACATTTTTCTTCTAATTATGAAGCACAATGCAAGCATTTCTGGTATTCAACGATGTTAAGTTGCATACAGGCAAGTGGCTTTGATAATTCTGTCTTATTTATTTTTCATTTGTTTATTTTTTCCCTGATTAAATGTGGCTATAAGCGTTATAGATTGTGAGTTCGATTCCCACTCGAGGAAAAGGAATCATTTATATTTTTATTTTTTCGCTCTGGTGGCGAGACACAGCGCGGCGTTGAGTTCCGCCACTCACTCAATGCCTGCAGAATTCGGCAGAAAGTGGCAACGGAGTTTCTTAATACAAACAAAACAACAAACAAGAAAAAAAAATGGACTGTAAGTACGAAAATAAAAAAATAAATTAATCTTTATTTATTTTATTTAAAGCAAATACACATTATTTCATAATTTTGTAAGGCTTTCGAATATTAGTGTTCTTTTTTTGTTTCTAAAAAAATGCACAGTAAAATCGTTACTTACCTTTCATCGACTAATTTATTCATGATCTACCATTGAATTCAGATGAGCGAAATAAAAATGCTGGAACTTTTGAAGTTATATTTAACTGCGCCTAAATGTTGTGAAAAATTTAATACCCTTGACACGTCAAATTTAAAATATTCTTTTAAACAAGTAAAAATGTAAAATCATCAGATTTAAATAATAATAATAAATGTTTTAATATTTAAGTAGGTAGATAAAAAAGTAATAAAATAAAAAATGTGAGAAAAATGAAATATTAATAAGAAAAACCTATCCTATTTTATATACGTTACAAGCTTTTGCAATCTTATAAAAATATTAATTTTATTTAAGTACAACCTTTTGATTAAAAGCCTGATTTTTGAAAAGCGTTTTTTATTTAATGTTTTATTTTTACTATTTAAGGTTCTCTATTTTTTTTCTATTAATGCATTACTATGTATTATGGTATTAAAGCATCATTATTGCAATCTGCTTTTCGGTTCCAAAATAAATGAAACGCTTCCAAACGCGACCTGTTCTACCTTTCTTAGTTCAGAAATCAATCATCATCATGCCGCCTTCCGGTGCCATCAGCTCCAGTCTCTAGGAGTTTTTTCATAGAGTTTTGTAGTTCGGTGTGCAGCCATTTTTTATTATTTTTATGATATTTGTCATTGTTATGGACTTTAGTTTCTGATGATTAAAGTTATATTTTAAACTAGCGGCTCGCCCGCGGCTTCGCTTGCTTGAACTTCATGATTATTCATGGATAACGCGTGGAGGTACTCTTAGCTTATGTTATTTTAAATAATTGGGTCATAATAATAATCTCATTTCATTTAACACTGACCACACAGAACAACTATTCCTAAGCCATTATATTCGTATGTCTAAGGATTAGCTGGGCCGTTGGTGTTCCATATCGGCTGCTCCAGATCTTCATTTTTATTGGTTCATAGCACTATCCTACTCATTATAGCTGTACTAATGGCTAGCTGATTGTCAGGTAGTGTTTAAATTATTATTTATCTCGACAGAACTTATTTTATATTTACTTTACTAATTTTTACAATAAATCTCGCCAGATTAACAAAATTACAATAGATTAGTTTGTGAACATCTCACGCCATAGCTGTCAACCCAAGACATCTGCTATTGCTCGTGGCTACACCTTTTCGTTCTTACCCTGCCGCTGCGTAATACCTCCGTCACTCCCAAATCTAAATTGATCCAAAAAATCCAAGATTATCGATCTTACATTAAAATACAATAAAAAATATGTAAAATCTCAAGTAAAAGATTAATTTAATATATATAATTATATGTAAGAGCATCAGGAGGGGCCCCATAGCGGTCTTGGTTGTTACAGAGATGTGTAAATAAAAGTCACACTTATATTCTACAATGTCTTATTACTCGTTTACATAAGTTTTACAATAAATCTCACAAGATTAACAAAATTACTCTGATTTCTCGTTGTTTAGAAATATATTGGATCGCAGCCAAAAATAATTTAAAAAAATATTTTCATGATATTTGTCATTGGTATGCTTTTAGTTCCAATGATTAAAAGTTACATTTTAAATTTCACCTAAAATGGAAACTAGGAACCCCTTCCTGTGCAATATAGCTATTTGTGAAATTTAGAGACATTCAGACAAACATCGAAAATATAAATCAACGGCTTCAACCCATGATTTGGCTTGGCAACCCCTTCTCGTTTCGCTCGCGAAAAGAAAAACAACTAAGGATTTATACTTTGTACATTAATTTGTAGTAACAAGAATTGTAACCATTTATGTAAAAAAGTCTTAAAAATATAAGATTAAATGTATAATAACGCGAACAAAAGATCTTTCCAACAAAGTTTAATAAATCCGATTGTTTTCACAAAAATCTCTTAAAAGCGCGTTCTTAAGTACGAGCGTGTGGGAAGAGAGAAGTTATTTTCATTTCTCGGATGCTTTTCAATTTTATGTGTTCAACATTAATCCATAGGGTGCCAAAAGTTCTCTTATATTTAAAATAAAGACCAATTTTTACTGGAAATTGAGTGTAATAAATTGTATATGTGTTTGTATAATATACAATGTATCTTATAAGTATTTTCAATTTGGTGCATAAAGCACCAAGTTCACAATCTAACACTTCAAACTAATCCTTTTAGACATAAAATTGGGTTTTTTTCACTACAAATTAATGACTTTAGATTCCAAATTCATCGTATGAAATCTCAAATTCTTTAGTTATCTTTATCAGTATTCTTAATATTTAATTTTATCTTCTTAATGAACAAACGGGTAAGCAACATTATTATAACAAAGGTAATTTTTATTTCCAAGAAGATCGAATTTCAATTCAATTTAGAACACTCTAAATGATTCACACTCTAAACACTCGAAATGATTAATATGAAGTGCAAAAATGAGTTCAATTAAAAAAAAAAAAAAATTGTTTTTTCTCAATGAAATGTGAAAATGTCACAGTGAAGAATTTTTTAGTGCCTCCTTCTTTTATTGTAAGAGATAAATAACGCTTAGTTTTTGGGTAACATTTTAAATAGATTATATTAATTTATGAAAATAATTACGTTTTCTTTTAGTCTTTTCTTTGAAAGAGAACGTAAACTCTTGTTTAATAACGTCCTAAGGATTCATTATATGTATACCTTGTTATAGGTAGGTCTGATATCTAATAAAGCATGTACACTTCTATGTGTAGTATAGGAGAAGTTTGGCGAATTTCGTAGCTCACACCTTTTATACCTACATATAAGTACAGTATGTTAATGTATGCTTGACAGCGCTTTAATTAATCTTTCCAGTAGCGCTGTATCTTGTTACGTATTATAGTTTCAAATAAAACCTTTGCCAATAAAACCAAAAAGCCCTTTGCTACCATTACGTATATGAAGGATTTGAGTTTTTGACATAATAATATTGAATATCCCGAGAATGTATTTAAATTCATTTTTATTTCGATAACCAGATACTACTGCAATATGAAATCTTCATTTTTTTAGTTTTTAAGTATACTTTTAAAACAATTCTATATAATATTTATAATTAAGTGCACATATATTTACGTATATAGTGTATATTTACTAACACCGCAATAAACCTCCTTTCTTTTTTTTTAATTAAAATAATGGTCACCTAAAAGTCAAGCCTTCCCTATCTTGGGAAGTGAGAATTGTATATGGTTCCGGTCGATGGTTATATATTAATTTTTCATTCGAGGGAACGTTCGTTTATGTTATTTTCGTTTCTTCAACAACAATTATTGTAAAGAACACAGTGACTTAACTCTACCAATTTTTTATATTACCATGCATAATTTGAAAACGGCATTACTAAGATACTTACCATAAAAAAAATGTTACTTACGAGTATATGAAGTATAACACATAATTAAATTTCCTTTTAGATTTATTGTTTGGAATTCCTACCTATCTACAAGGATATCGAACAAATGGCTGTACAAATAGCGTCCAACAAAAGGCAAAACATTCTGTGCGTGACATTAATAGTATAGAACCTATTCTTCACATATTGGCTTTATTGGACTATACATCAGTCACGATTGTTTAACTGACGACAATACAAGAATATATATATATATATATATATATATATATATTTCATTTATTTATATGTATTATTAATAATTATTACGTGTTTCGAATTTTTAAAATCCATAATAATTAAAGTGTTAAGAAACTGTGATTAGCTTTATTAGGCCTTTAAATATATAGTATTTAGCCACTTATTGTAAGGTAATATGATAGGACGTAGTGTTAACATACTTTGTTAATTAATTTTCTACTTATTATTTAATTAATCAAAGAAGGATGTGGCTAAAGGAAAAAAAAACAAATGAAATCTAAATTAGCTAATAAAAGTAATTGTGAAACTACAAAATAAGCATAATATTAATGAAATGGACCATTGTGTAAATTTCAGTAAAAGTTTTGATTTTGAATATTGTTTTATAAAAAGCATCAAAACATAGCTTAGGCTTTTATTGCGTTAACACACATAAAATACAAATTGTTTCTCTAATCATTTGAGGCATCTTTTTGTTCGTCTTAGCCTTGAGAACATCCACTGCTTGAAATAAGCCTCCCTTGAGGATTGCTACGTTGATCGATCCTTCACTTTCCTCATCCAGGCTTCCGGCGACCTCGACCAGACCGTCGGTACTAAGGGGCCTGTCCACTGAGCGTCGTCCATTTCGTGAGACTTTCACTCCAACGGCCATTGATTCTTTTCGCTATATGGCTCAGCCAGTATCACTTCAGCTGAGCAATACTTAAAGCAATATCGTAAGAAATACCAAGTTTAGCTCTCTCCATCCACCCATGCTATGACTTTAAGCCACATCAGTCACGTCTCGTTCTCGTATGTCATTACTGGCAACACTTAGTCGAAAACTTTAGTCCTGATATATTTTTTTCTTATTTTTGATTGGTTTGCCATCTTAATCATCTATTAAGAATAAAGAAAGCTTGGAGAAGCATCAATAGTAATAAAATAAATATACTAAATTAAAACTATTCTACTGTATTATACACAACTTAAATGACTATATTCAATTCCGTTCATTAGTATCATTCATTTTGTATAGTATATGTACCGGGAAATGTAATGTCGTTTTATGAGGACGACTCGGAAATCCCGCAGCCAAGTGAAATATGATGCGCATTAACTAAAGCTCTTGTTTTGTCCTGTTTTTGTCGGCAAAGCGTTTCGTACAATTGTATTTACGAATGGATTCACTTGGATGCCACTTGTAACTTGAACGTGACTAATTTAGTTTTTAATGTATCGTTTGTAATAAATGTTATTATATTAAACGTTAATAAAGGCTGTTTAATTGTATATATATATAAATTGATTATACGTATAATTATACGAACGAACGCCATATTAGTACGGCTAGTATTATTACGGCTTCGCCTGCTTGAACTATAAGAATATTTATTAAATGTATTTATGAAAAGTAATATCGAAACAAAAAAAAATTAAAATCCAAACCTCATAAAACGCGCAACCACCCATCGTGAATCTATATTAATTTAGCCCTAAAAGAAAAAAACAAAGGGCGTTGAAGTCCATATATATCAATTAATGAATATCTATTTAATGACATTCATTTGCAATTTACGCATACATACGTCAGGATAATTACTTCCCTTCGGTTATTTACGGAGACCCTCGTCAGTGGGAACGCGTTGTTTTACACATCATTCTTGTTTGCTAATGAAAAAAGTGTTCTGGGAAAAATAAATTGCTTTTTATTGTTCCACCGCAGCTGGGTGGATGCGTAAATCAGAGATTAAAAAGCTTTGTGTAACGTTGTTCACTTTAAACCGGTGCACGATAGATGCAAGTGTTTAACGAGTGTAAAGCAATCGAAAGCACCTTTGAAGTATGAATCTGAACAAATATTAGTATAAAAACATAATACCCTTAGACTTTCATCTTCAGTTCTTAGGCATTCATAAGGAAAACTAAAGTGTTTTGCTAATGGACATTCCAAGGTCTTCGAATTCGTTTTTCATCTTCCTTTAATCATCAGACCAGTTCAATGATATCGTATTATTGTATTATATTAGTTATAAGTGGGTCAAATTCAGTTTTACAAACAATTCGATCTAATGAAAATGTTTTAAAATTATTAAGGGAATTAAGAAAAGGGGATTTAGACAAATCTCCAAAAGGAAAAAAATAAAATATTTACATAGTTGAAATTGCTTGACGTTGAAAAGTTACTCAAACATAAAGGTATTCCTATTTTATAAGTTAAGGTGAAAAATATTTTCCACCTTAAGTAAAAATAGGAATAAAATAGGGAAGTAAGTTCTTAGCGACGGGCTTCCTCGTGTTGAACAAACATCTTAGTTTTAAAAATTTAAAACAGTTACCTGTTGAATTTTTCTTAGGATTTTTCTTTTTTTCGTTAATTAACCAATACAAACAACTATTTAAAAGTAAAATTACTTATTAAATGATATTTTACAAATGTAAAAATAGAAAAAAATGTATTTTTCGATACAGCTTCATAACTTTGGTAAAACTAACTGCGTTTGCCAAAAATATTACCTAGAACGTTGTAGCATTTTATATTCGGAGGCAACAAAACCTAAATTTATGGTTTATTTTTGTCTGTATAGGTATATTGTTTAGATATTTACACATACATTTAAATAAAATATATATATATTGATACAACAGATCTTGATAAGTTTCATAATTGTACGAGTATGTCTACACAAAATACTCTACAAGTTTTATTTACGTGGCGTAAAAAAAAAGACGACAAACTTAAATTTAATTATATAAATTTTTAATTATATAAACATTTAATTTCTTTTCTTAGATCTAGTTCTGAAATGGTGAGCGTGCCCGATTCGCGCTTTGCCGATTTCTTCTTAAAAAATAGACTTGCATAAACTGTAGTTCAAATAAAACTGGGTCCGCTATTATAAAAAAATAAAATAATTAAACCTATAAAAAAAATGTATATAGCAAGAGTTTCCCAAGGCTACTTCCTGACCTGAACTAACTGCTTCATCCCATCTCTTACTGCATACACAATTTTGATTTCATTTACCCATTCAGAGTTATAAATCACTTCTGTTATCTAAGCGTGAAGCAGCTAGAGCCTGGTCTTGACAAATAGCGAGCTTGTACCAAATAATGGCGGTGTATTCGTGATAATAATCGCTATACTCCTAAGTGCATTACAGCATCGTTAGTGCGATTGTTTGAGGAGCGTCCGGCGAGGAACACGACAATTTCGAGTTGTGAACCCGTTTGAATGGCTTCTGCTCTCCTTGTTCCATTATTATACGAATAATAGTCCACCATCCTTTATTCAAATCGCTGACTATAGATATCCTGGTTTTTTTATACCATAGAATATAGTAATATTTCGATGAATATATCACTAATTACAATATATGTACATTTTCTTACATAAATGAGAGGTAGGGGCAGACCTCGACTGACCTTCGAAAACACAGGATATCAAAGATCCTGGAGGAAGGTTAGGAAAAAGTGTGAGGATCCCGTGGAGGGCATGTATGTGAGGATTGGTGACAGTGGTCGAGGCCAAAGAGGTAAGCAGAGACCGGAGCGTTTGGCACTCCGTTCTCTACCCGGCTAGGGCTAGTAAAGTGAGTGGGACGTAAAGCTAAGTTACGTTTTTCTCATTTAAATTTTTAAAATATCTAAAATATAAGATGATCACTCAATCCAATGTTCAAAAGCAGTATAAGCCCAATGTAAACTGATTTCCATGGTATTTTCAAAGAGATCCTCATCTCTTGGTTTTGCACATTTTATTTGTATATTCATGAATGCAAACGAATGGGACTGTGCTTGATGATACCATTTTACGACGAGCGAGACGAGTACTTATCTTATAAGTATTTAGCATTTATCAATGAGTAATAAGGGTCGAGCTCAATGGCGTGCCATTGGAGAGGCCTATGTCCAGCAGTGGACGAGGACAGGCTGATCATGATGATGATGAATAAGGGTAAAATTTTGTGTTTCAATTAATAAATTATATCAGCTTCACGCTGTGTCCGCACACAGCAGGATGGGTAGAGGGAATCCAGTGTTAAGACACTCCGTTCCCTTAATTTTCGCTTAATTCTGGAAGCATTGCGTGTTGAGTGGCAGAACTCAAGGCCGCGCTTTGCCTCGACACCAGAGCGAAAAAATGGAAATGTATATTTAAATAAATATTCCATTTCCATAAGTAGGGATCGAACCCTTAACCAGTCGCATTTACAGTCACTTACTTCTACCCCTGCACCATGACTGGATCTGGCCTCATGAAACTGGATGGACTGTAATTTTATTAGAAATATCTCCAATATCCGTGTCTTTACGTAGAATAAAATTCAGCTCAACATTTATCGGTAAATTACGGAAAATTTACCGCAACGAAAATAAAACGTCGGCTTTGACGTTACTAAATGTAGCTTAAACCTGAGCCGACGTAAAACTTGCTAAGCGAATGTACCTATTGTGGTATTTTTAATGTTAATAGTATAGTGAAATATTTATTCTATACGAATACGGAATAAGACTTAATACTAAGCTAATTGAATTTATTTGAACAAAAATTTGACTGACTGACTGAAGTAGAAGTTACTGAATGTCAAAATATTTAAAATACAACGTTCTTAAGTACAATACTGTGTCGCAGCCAGGGCTTGTAACTGGTTCTAAATTTTCCGGTAATTAAAGGTACTATAGTTCCGAGGAACCGGCACCGAAATAAATAAAGATCCCTCGATATAGATACCTATTATAAATACTTGTACTAGGCCAAACAAAATACAGGTTCCGGGTAAAGGTACTACGACATTGCCGCGCCGCGCTTTTTGCGCTGTGTCGTACGTTTTTTGCTGGCGGTCTAAATATCTTTTGAAAATAAATCAAATCAGCTTCACGTTGTATCCCGCACACAGTAGTCCCTACAGCAGTGTAGGCGAGGGAACCTTGTGTTAAGACACTCCGTTCCCCTTTTTCCACCGAAAACATAAGGCATTTCGTGTTGAGTGGCGGAACTCGTCGCCGTGCTTGGCCTCGACCCCAGAGCGAAGAAATAAAAATATAAATTTAAATAAATATCTATTTTCCTAAAGCCGATTGGACTAAATTAAATATTTCCATATATCCTTCTTGCATAATCTTCACTACTTTGAGTCAAAATTTAATTTATAAGTAAATGAAAGTGTCTTTTATTTAAAGTATTTATAAAGTCACCCTTTCCTTAACCCTCGTCATCGTTTGCTCAGCTTGAAATAGGATTAAGAGACTTCTTTACCGCTTACAAGGAAAGTTTTATAATATAATAAAGATATACTTTCTAATATCCTAATTTAATGTGAAGGAATGAACAATATAGATAAACTAGTTTATTTAAAGCACGTATGCCTATTGAAATGTGCAATACATGAAATGTAGAATATATAGAAAACACACATACAAACAAAATGATTAAGAAAAAAATACTTTTTTGTATGACATAAGACAGGAGATAGGAGTTTCCTGTTCCTGTGTAAGTCTTTTATTATAAGCTAACTGAATTGTATCCGCTAGAACTGATTGTATACGGATACAGCTCAGAATCTTATTTCTTTAATGTTACCTAAATGAGATTAATTTATTCCTAGTATTACATTATTAAAAAAGTAAGTATATTTTAGTTAAGAAAAATTTATATAAATTTACGATTTATTATTTATTACCTTGCTTTATATTGCTTCATATTGAAATGTTTTTTTTAAAAAGAAGAAAGTAAAAATATTTACAAGTAAAATTGTATACTTAATTTCATTGTATATTATTAAGCTAATTGTGATATGTGGGCCATATCTGATTGTACGCTATTGTAATCGTTTCGATTCTCACTCTTTTGATATATTTGATGAAATGATAATTACATTCATATTTTAATTATTACCTTTTCATTCCGTTAAGTGTTTTTGTATTTCGTGCCCCTATTTAGTTTCTATTGTAGTTTCTGCTATATGCAATTGAAGCATGGAGATAAATAGAATTAAAATGTAAAATTAAATATGTTATTTTTTTCAGCTTCAAGCATACAAGTTAGGCAGAGGGAACCTACAGTTAAGACACTCTGTTCCCCACTACTAATATTTATTCTATAGGGCTCTCTAATATCCTTCCGTTTGATCATATAACGCTACTATCCCGTATATGAACTATGAAACTATAAAATGTATTTATACTGAAATATATATAAATACACAACAGTCAACTTCAACTCTTCATGCCATGAATATACAACCCACAAAAACTTTGCAGCGTTGTCACTGTTTAATTCATTTATTCGTGTCGTTTTCGTATGTAGATACCGTTTCAATTTCCAAGAGGAAAAGCGACCAATTTCCAACGATGCATACAAATATATTTCAAACGTTTAAAATATTCACAAGAGATGTCAGAGATGTGAAAACGAACAGAATTGCAATTTAGATGTATTTTAAGTATTTAAAGTAATTAATAGGCAATATATTAATATTTGTATTAGAAAATAGACTTTGATTTCAATTTGCTTCTCATTTAGTTGAATCTTATCTAATCTTTGAAATACATATCTGAGGCTATATACTATAATAGAATTATGAATATTTATAAAGTTACCTCTAGGTATTTATTACTATTTTCAAATTTTTGTTATTTAACAAGATTTACGAGTATGTATATTATAAAGGGTCTAGCGGGATTAGCGGCTAGTGTGTGTGGGTTGGGAAATCTGTGTTGCTTTTAGTGAATTGTTTTAGCTTTGTTCATATTTTATATCCTTTACATACTATTTTTTTGTCTCTAACTCTCTTATTGTAAGGGAGCTATAGGGGTTCAAACTTAAAATTTAAAGTTTATTTTCTCGGTATCTATAAAATATATATTTATGAAATTGAAACATAACGTTTCTATTTATTTATATTATTATATATTTTTTTAAATATAATAAATGTTATAAATTTGGAAGATTATTTTTTAAACGAATCCCGTAAATTGAAAGCTACAAAAAGTAGAAATAACTAATTTATACTAATTTCTCAATTTTTTCTTTATTTAACTAATCTATGTCATAAATTACAAGAAAGAATTATTTTTTTTCCGCATATCATAAATGGTATAGACAGCCTATTGGAAAACAGAGAGCGAATCGAAAAAGTAGTGTTTTGAGCCCACTGCTCAACTCTTCCTTTTTTGCCATAACGAAAAGAAATGAAAATGAGAAAAAATTATATCGATAAGAATCGAATTCACAACCTTCGCGCTAACAATCAGATCATATCCCAATACGTAACATTAAATAAAACTTAAAAAATACAATAATCTATCTTCCAGTTAAACATACTTCTGCATGCTAAATAAAAACCGTTAATACAATCTCAGATATATTCTGAAAAGTTTATCCGAAATAAAAATACACATTCCCAATGAGAAATCCAAATAAAAATGTTCTAAGCGGATTGAGAACAGATTGTGTTTTAATACTTTTAAGATTTTATTCACAATCGTACAGTGAAATATCCCTTATCTCTCCTTATATACCTTTACTAGTTGGAGAGGCACATTAAGAAGAAGAAGAAGAAGAAGAAGTGAAATATCATTTCAGATTTGCAATAGTATAAATGCCGTTTGATCGGGCGGATGTCTTAGAGGAATCTGAGATACTAGTGTAGTTATTGGGGCCATATGATATGTGAAGTTGCAGTAGGTACGAAATAGGCAATCGAAAAGTTAAAAAAATTAAAATAGGCGAGCGAAAAGTTAAAAAAATTAAAAATAGAGAATGTAACAGAAATGAAGAAATTTCATTAATTTTGATACTATCATTAATTTTATCCTTTTAACTTGTTCTTTTGACAAAAAAATTAAAACAATAATTCCATAAATAAATTGTTTAAACTGTAAATTAAGAGTAAGTCATATGTTGATTTAGTAGTAAGTCTTTCAAGCTGAAATGTTACTTCTTAAGAAGTATTATTATTATTTCTATATTATTATAATTATGTTTAATATTAAGCATCGTAGCCGTGGTAGCGCAGGGGTAAATGCGTGCATAGTAAATGAATTAAATATTAAATTTTTTATTACACTCTGGTAACGAGGTAATACGTGGCGACAAATTCTTAAGTTTATAATGCAATCCTATCAAGAATACGGCGGAAAGTGGTAACGGAAGTATATTTACGAGAACGGAGTGTCTTAACATTAGGATCTAGTCCCTGCACTTCTCTTCAGCGAGTGTATACCGTACGTAGTAGGGTAGGAGCGGGAGCTGCGTAAAGCTAAGAAAAGAATATCAACGAGTTATTTTCAATTTTATTTTTATTTCGGTGAAAACGTTGATATAATAAATTGTAGGTATTTCGTAAAAAAGTATATTTCAAATTCAAATCAAAATATTCTTTATTCAAATAGGCAATTATTACAAGCACTTTTGAATCGTCGAATGAACATATGAATAAAAAGCTACCACCGGTTCGGAAGGCAGTTCTGCTGAGAAGAGCCGGCAAGAAACTCAACAGTTGCTCTTTTCAAAATCAATGGTACAATCTATTACATTAGCTGGCAGCTATCCTGCATTGCATTCAATAGACATTAATTCCATACATGTTTATGCGCTAAATATTCTTGAACAATGTAATAAGCTTTACTTGTTAAATTTTTTTTACATATATTTTTGAAATTTTGGAAGTGGCAAACCTAGAATACACTGCGGAGTTTTATTATATACACGTATGCTCAGACCCATATAAGATTTATTAACTTTTTGGAGGCGAAAACTTGGTGTAACAATCTTATCTTTATTTCTCGTTCCTATCGTATGACTGTCACTATTTTTACTATGACAATGTATATTTTGACAATGTATATAATAAATATCACCCAAGGTGCTAACTAAAGTTCACGCATTTTTCATTACAATTCAAATAGAATGTGTGAGACAGATGACCGATGGGTTTCTGTCAACCCTCTTGTTGTTACAGCCCCAGGAGAAGTGGCCGATTATTTATTTACAAAGGGATATGTTAGTGTTTAAATATAAGTATACTAGTTTATATAGATAAGGTTTCGTGGGGTAGGAAGGAGTTACACGTTCAACTGACATGAAATATATTAGTAATATAATAATCATAGCAATCAACCTGCATTTTGAAATTTATTGGTTCTAGAATTAAATTACGAATATAATATGCGATTTCTTATAAAGTAAATAATATATAGGTGTCCTGGATATAAGGTATGCAGAGCAAATCTAGTGAGCATTTGAAGGTTTGCCTTGCCTTTTTTTAGAAATATGAATTAGGCACTCTTCCGAGTGGGAATTAAATTAAAAACAATCACAATTATAATCAAACGCAGTCACAATGCACCGCTTAAATGTATGAATGAAAATAATAAGAAAGTGTATTTTGAAAAATATTTTGAAAGTTTAAATTATAATACCTACTTGTTTCAAGGTTGTCTTATTGCTATGAAATTTATATAATACAATAAAGATAATAAGCTCTTTTGTTCTCAGTCAGTTTTTATTCTACTGCAAAGGAAGGGTTGTTTGTTAGAAAAAATGTTTTATAAATTTCATTGTACGAAGACTTGTGTACGGAGTATTTTTATCATTCTATGCCTTTTTACTGAAACAATGCTATTCTTGTGTAATCTTTTGGGACTGAACCTGTAAAATTCTGCCGTATCTCAGAAGGTTTCGCAGGGAAAGAGAAAACCTAAAACATTATTCTCTGCATATTCGGTAGATGCTGGTTCACTAAATTGAGCCAAAATCTCAGCGAGATTTGTAGTAGTTCAAGGAAAATCCTTTATCATTAAAAAGCTTCAGCTGCACACCGCAGGGTAGGCAGAGGGAACCTAGTGCTAAGACTTTCCCACTTTCCGCCGAATTCTGGAGGCATGACATGTTGTGCGGCGGAACTCAACGCCGCGCTTGGCCCTGACCCCGGAGCGAAGCGAAGCGAAATGAAAATATAAAGATATTTTAATATTTAAACTACACAATTTTTTAAGCAATAACATTTTTTCTCATCATTTAAGTAAACATATTTACAACGCTTTTAACATAATCTGTAATTCTTAAGATGCAAATTTCCTTGACAAAGTAATTATCTTCCATATTGACTTGCGTCCTTAATTGTGTCCTCAAATATGATCCTAATTGGAGCGAAAACAATTTTGTCTTATAATGGCTTATAGTGCTATAAATAATACCCCTAATCTTATTAATTCTTCTCTCTTAACGCTTTGTTGACGTTAGATAATGAAAGTTGTTTAAATTAACTTTGCTAGTGCTGTAACTGATACAAAACGTTACTAATATATAATTCGTAATTTGTCAAAATTAATAATTATACAATGCTTCGAGAATTTGGAGAAAAATGAGCAACGGAATTATCTTAATGGGAACAGAGTGTCTTAACTCTAGGGCCCTCTGCATCTCCTGTTGTGTGCTGCTGCTGTAGAGCGTGGAACTCAAAAACAAAAAACTACATTTTATAACAGGGTAGACCGAGGGAACCTAGTGCTAAGACAGTCCCTACAGTTTCCCTATTTCGTTCCCTCTTGTCTTTCTTATTCTTTTTACATATCGTCAAATTTTCATTCTAATAATGAATACCATTTAAAAGCAAACTTGGATACATTTTTTATATTCGTACTTACTATAAAACGATCGCTTTTCCTATATCATTATTTACATAGCTGATCTGCTGGCCATGTTCTTAACCCATTGGTATCCGGTACATGATGTAAGCTGGTTTTTATTTCCCGCCACCCTTCATAAATCGGACTCAATGTCCGGTAGAAAATAATTTACGGTTTGTGCGAAATCACTGTTTACTATCATGTTGCAAGCATTTTCGATTCAATTTGGCCGAAGTTCTTTTATGGTTTCTATTTGTTTGTATGTTATTTCAAAATATTGTATGTGTTTTGTTCATATAATATGTGATATTGAATTAATCGAAAAATATTGAACAAATCATCGTGAATGTATCCCTCATACAGCTGGGTAGGCAGAGGGAAACCTATTAGGTATTAAGACACCCCGTTCCGTAACCGCCGAACTTTTCGAGGTATTGCGTGTTGAGAATGGCAGTACTCAACGCTGGGCTTTTTCACCTTAGGGACAAAATGAAAATTATCATAAATAATAATTCATTCCCTCCAGTGAAATCGAAATCGAACCCATAAACTTCGCGTTACAGTCACATGTCCTTCCTGTCAATACAATGGCTGTCAATTCGACTATAATATCAACACATTTCCTTCACAAAATCCTTGATTTAAAAACAAATTATTTGAATTCATTCACGCGTTTTGCCCGTAGGTACTAGTGTACATAAATGCACATACTATTATTGCAGGTTCCCTATCTCTATCTCTTCCATCGTCCCCTAAGTAGAGTAAGCTATGTACTTCGTGTTTATATTGAAAAGGGAAAAGTTGTTAATTACTCAATGTGTGACACCTTTTATATTTCCCCTCGCAGGTGCTCGACGACTCTTAACTGTGAAGAGTAAATGTCGATAGGTGTCTGTATCCAGTCTAGGCTTATAAAACTGTTAAGTTAGTTCCATATCGAAATACTATTTTTCTTCCATTTGGCGATTGCCTATAATATTTGATTGCATTTAAATATTTCTTGTTTAAGTTTAAATTATTTTATTTTTCTCTATATCTGTAGATTCTCAATAGATCTGAGATTGTGTAAGCGCAAAATGGTTCTACTACTAGTTGGGCACATTCAAGTGAAGAATTTTCTGAAGTTGTCTAGGGATCCCCAAATAATTTTTAATCTTCTACGGATTCCCTGAATGATGATTGGGACCCCTCAGTGCCTAGTCCCTCGTACATCATCAATAAAATAATACGTTGTCATTATTACAATAAAGATTTGTTTAATTTTCCAAATTTTCCTTTATAAAGTTTGTTGGGGGAGGTAACATATGCTTTTGTAAAAGTTGCTTTTACCTATAGAAAGCATGGATAAGGTACTAAATTAGTATTTATTTTACGTACATTTCCTGTATTGAAGGAAAACTCTTTGTAGATAGTGTCGGTTTATTCTTATTTGTATCGTTGAAGCAAACTTATTGTGATTGGAAAAGTTATAGGTTCGGAAATCTACGAAAATCGTCAAGGAGCTATAAAAGTGGAACGCTTTCAGGTGTTTGTTGAAGTTTCAAGTACGCAAACTTTATTTCTTCTCATAAGATATATTTTTTATCTCCTTCAATGCTTTGATACATTATACTTGCCTATATTGAATTATTGTAGTGTTAATATTTTTATATTTATTTGATCGATTATTTTGTAGGGTTGTTGACAAAGATATTTTTAAGATATTTATATTTATAGATAGTTACAAAAGTAAAAATATCTATTCCCGATAGAGAAACACACAGACTAATGACCGATTTAAAAAAAATTTAAATCAATTTAAAACTAAATATGCGGGAGCTTACTTGAATTCTCCTTTTCCTTTTAATATATTAGCCATATGTATAAAATAAATGATTTTTTAAAAGAGCAATAAATGAAAAGTAAAATATAAAATTACTTAACATAAGGTAAGATTATAGTCATAAACTAGAGCGGTATAAGCGATATAGCGACTGCAATCCGACTTGCGCCTAATTTGTCATTGTACACTGTTCATTACGTACCGCCGCGCTCCGCCGTCTGCACGATGGAGCGCAAAGCCTAATTAGATGCTAATTCTATTCTATATACCGTTTGTTTGTATGTGTTGCTAATTATTTTTGATTAAGCTTAGATTGTTAGTCAAGTTTTAGAGGTTTTAATATGGAGGTCGTCGTAGTGTAGGAGTACAAGGGGTGTCTGTAAGGCGAAGGTTCGTATATTCAATCCCCACTCAGAGGAATTCATTACTATTTATTTTCATTCTTCGCTCTGGCACCAAGGCAAAAGCCCGGCGTTGATTTGCGTCGTTCGACACGCATTGAAAACAATGGGGAGAAGTGGGGAACGGAGTGTCTTAACACACGTCAAGACTAAGTTCCTTCCCATCGAATTCTGGCTTGGAGGCTTTGCCTTGTTCTTTGCGTTTTGCATCGACAGAAGATCTTTTTTTAATAGGTTATTTTTGATTAATCATTTTTTATACAGAGTTTGAAGCTGACACTTGGAGTGTAAAGTTCAGTCACTTCTCCAAGGTCGAGAGTATAAGTATTAATAAAGTCATTTACAATAGAAGTGGTAAATTTTGTATACCTAGTAGAATTAATATTGCTTTTTTCCTTAAGTCGCTTAGCAACAAAGAGGCAAAAAACAAATATTTGTCATTACGTTTTTTTTTATGTAGAACATGTAGCAGGGGAGAAGGAAAACGAGACGTTTTTTACTCGTGAAATATTTAATTACGCTGTCCTGAATTCAGATAAATTGTTGTGAGACTAATGTATATTTTTGATATGATATTAATTAATTTATTTAAGCTTCTCGTTGTATGTGATAGGAACAGGACGTTTCGCGTTGAGTGGTGGAAGTCTATGCCCTGCTTTCTCTTGTTACCAAAGCAAGGAAAGGAAAAATTATGTTAATTACTATAACATATTCTCCACAAAAACGGGGATACCCAATAAATAAATCGACTGAACCGATTTTAATGAAACCAGTCATGTACATTAAAAGGTTCATCTAGATATGACTTTTAATTTCTAAGAAATTTATAGGTAAGCAGTTACAAAATCTGACACACGTGTTGAAAATCGATTAAAAACTAAATTTAAACTAAGATAAAAGACTAAACAGATATGTGAATATGATTTTTTAAATATTGAACAATTCTAACAATATCACATTCATGCATAACATATATGACGGTGCGCTGCTATGTATTAGTTTTAATTATAATTTCACAATTATTACATTTCGATTTTAATTGATTTATGTAATAGATTATATTAGAAGAATATTTAAAATGGAGCGGGTGACCCCGAATAGGGTAGTAGGTGTAGCCACGAGTAATAGCAGATGTCATTGGTTGACAGCTATGGCGTGAGATGTTCACCAATTAACCTATTGGCTCCTAATCTATTTTAATTTTGGTAATCTTGTGAGATTTATTGTAAAACTGTTATGTAAACGAGTAATAAGACATTGTAGAATATAAGTGTGATTTTATTGAAACATCTCTGTTGCTACAATGTCCACAAAAGAATAGTGACAGTCGAGATCGCTATGAGGCCCCATTCTGATGCTCTTACATATATATTAAAAAATAAGTAACATTACAGTAAGATAAAATTAATATTACTTTACTAATCGTATAGAAAGTACTAAATGTATAAATTACATTTTCAATTCAAAACTAAATAAATAAGAATTGTTTCAGTTTAAACAACCGTTTTGAATTCTTAAAAGGTTCATAGATCAGTCGTTACCGAAGGTTTCCATTTCTCATTAAAACTTGTTGGAATTGTCGTGGCAAAATATAATTTAAATTTCAACTAATTAGGAGCTACCATCGACCCTTATCAGTCTTGCGTCCATTATTAAATTAGATTACTTCTGTGAATTTAAATAATAGAATATTTTGAATTATAACTTGTTTTCTAGAGTGTATATATAAGAGAAAATGTGAAAACGTTCATGTGTGTTTTAAGTACCTATTTAACATACTTATTATAATTGTAATAATAAATGGATCACATTAAAACTAATATTAAGACACTCCGTTCTGCACTTTCCGCCCAATTTCAATTCTTACCGTTATCTTTAAAGCAGGAGAAAAGAAAATGATTCACTCGCCCGACGAGGAATCAGACCCAAAACCATTGAGTTTCCTCCATTTTCACAATGATGGTCGTATTTTTATATATATACGTTCATTGCAGCAACCATGCAGGTTAATAAGTTCTAGTGATAAAACACTCTTTTTCTGTTCATTTTAGATATATAATGCTAGAAACTGGAATCCATAATTACTTACAACCATTTTCTTGAGTTAGACATTTTCCAACTGTGCTACTATCGCTATCTACTAAATCTTTGATTTTAAATACATTGGTATTAAAAAGTTTAAGCCCATGAAGTAATTTAGTTTCGCATTTTCATCTAATCTTGAAAAACGTTGGCTGTGTTTAAGTAATTTATTATAATTTCCATTTTTTTTACTTATTATAGACTTTAATGTTTCTAGTCATACAATATCTTTTCCATTTTAAATAACTAAAGGGAACATAATACTTGTAAATATGATAACTCTATAAAACTCTGCTTTCCTTTGGTACATATTAATAAAACTTTAATAAACTTTATTTTATGCATTAATATAAACCTGCTACTAATATAATGTAATCAACATTATATTTCACACTGCGATATGGCGATCATAGCTTACAACAAATTTTAATAATTTTAATCGCAGACTTTGTACAACTATATAAACAAAAGGTTTAATAAAGGGCAAAACAAAATCCTTTTACTTTCTTTTCACTTTATTTACACGAAAAGCAAAATGATTGTGAAAAATCTAATTAAGTTAAAACACAACAAAAACAAAATCGAAAGAAAACGTTCATCTTTGCTCTATCAGCTATCCTATTCGTTTGCACTAGTAAACATACAAGCAAAAAGCGCAAAAACGAGTGATGAGGGTTTCGTTTGGAATACTGTGAAAGTAGGTAATCAGCTCGTGCACCGCCTCTTACTTCAAAGTGGATACTTCGTTTACTCCCTTTTTATATTTAATGCTTGTATATCTGTCGCTACACATAGCGACCTATACCTGTACGATATGTGTATATATATATAAAATAAATAAATCAGCTTCACGTTGTATTCCGCACAAACACTCTGAGACACTCCGTGCCCCACTTTCTACGAAATTTTCATTGCGTGTTGAGTGGCGGAAATCAACGCCGCGCTTTGCCTCGACACCAGAGCGAAGAAATGGGAATATACATTTAAATAAACATTTCATTTCGTCGACTTTGTGCCCCAGCCCCACTACTGGACTCATTGGGAAAGCAAGATATATGTATATATAAATATATTTCAACAGGCAAACATTCCACACATTCGTCTTTAACTTAGTTAATTATACGTTAATTACTTGGGTAGATGTGATATGTGATTTCTCGATTAATTAACTTGTAGTCGTGCCTACTGGTTCCTCATAGGGATATGGATAATTTAACTTTATATATTAGAGCAGTGTGACAAGCCTCCTCATCGAACTCCTCCTCCTCCTCCTACGTGAAAAACCATTGTATGGTAATATTTCGTTTAAAACTTTTTCGTTTAAAATGAACGCGCCTAGGTAGGTTGCTGTCAATAGTTCTTAACTAATACATTACGTGGTAATGCAAAATCGTATATTGTTATTATAATAAAGGCGATATGAAGATAAAAAGAAGTTATTTTACCTTATTTTTACACCCTAGTGGGTGGGGACTCGAACGGGTTATGTGGGGTTAAGTCGGGTTAAGTCAAAAACTGATTTGTAATAAATATATTGCAATTTGGTAGTAACGATTCACATTATTAAATAATAGTAACCAAAATATCATTCAAATTGACATTCTTAGACTACATTTAATAAAATATGAAACAAAAATTGAAATTTAAAATAAACAATACTGCCTCTCATTTTCTATGTTCTATTAACGTAGGAAACCCTGTAAATTTTCATAATCTCAAATATAAATTACAAAGTTTGTGCTGACCCAGTCTATGTACCACTACATAGTTTAAAGTTACATTTACAATTGTATGTAAAGTAGCCATTGTGAACTTTATAATTAGTTATATAACTTTGAAAAATATTTATGTGACTTTTAGTGCTAAAAATAAAAATATTAAAATATATTAGCATGTCGTAATTAATAAAGTTTTCAAATTTTAGGAAATATTTTTAATATTTCAATTAAGTTTCAGTTTTTAAATAATCCTACATTAGTAAATGATTATTGAATTAAAATATACTGCTCAAAACAAAATAAGGGCCACTGCAATTTTCAAGAATACTTACGTGTTACTGGGACTTAGGTATTAGAGAATAATGAAGTTCGTTAGATTTCCTATTTTCTAATATAATTAACTTAAAATTTGATTAAAATCGATACAATAAAATTAACTTAGAATTTTTTTAACTGACTATCCAATTTTGACAAAAAACCCACTCCCGCTCATGAGGCTTTTAAAAACTTTTANAAAGTTTTCAAATTTTAGGAAATATTTTTAATATTTCAATTAAGTTTCAGTTTTTAAATAATCCTACATTAGTAAATGATTATTGAATTAAAATATGTACTTATCATAAGGGAAAAATCAGCTTTACGCTGTATCTCGCACATATTATTAAATAATTGTAACCAAAATATCATTCTAATTGACTTTCTTAGAAAATATGAAATTAATAAAATATGAAACCAAAATTTAAATTTTTAAATAAACAATACTGCCTCTCATTTTCTATGTTCTATTAACGTAGGAAGCCCTGTAAATTTTCATAATCTCAAATATAAATTACAAAGTTCGTGCTGACCCAGTCTATGTACCACTACATAGTTTAAAGTTACATTTACAATTGTATGTGAAGTAGCCATTGTGAACTTTATAATTAGTTATATAACTTTGAAAAATATTTATGTGACTTTTAGTGCTAAAAATAATAATATTAAAATATATTTGCATGTCGTAATTAATAAAGTTTTCAAATTTTAGGAAATATTTTTAATATTTCAATTAAGTTTCAGTTTTTAAATAATCCTACATTAGTAAATAATTATTGAATTAAAATATGTACTTATCATAAGGGAAAAATCAGCTTTACGCTGTATCTCGCACGTAGCACGAGAGGCAGATGGAAACATAGTGTAAAGTCACTCCGTTCCCCATTTATCGCCGAATTGTGGCAGAACTTAACGCCGCTCTTTGCCTCGACAACAGAGTGAAGAATTAAAAATATAAATTTAAATAAATATATCATTTTTACGTTCACAGTCACACACTCACGCCAAACCTACCTTAAAATTAAATAGTAATGAATTGATTGAATAAATAATGAAATAGTAGGTAAATAATAAAAAAGTCACAAATATATATATATATATATATATATATAATAGTAAAACAACTAATAATCTTATTATTTTTGTTAATGATACAGTTAATCCAATGACACCTAATACAAAAGAGGGACCTTTATTTCTCTAAGCATTAAATTAAGCATGAGTAACGACAAGTGTCTCAATTATAATCTGGTTCTACGAAGTCGTTTCTTATTTTTGCCAAAGATAAATGCTTATTTTTAATGAAATATTTACTCTTGCTATCTTGTAATACGAAGTGAACTGTAATTTATTTATTTTTTTAATTTAAACGTCTACCGCATATGAGAAAACTGTCCGTCATGGCGCAGCGGCTTAAGGGTGTGACTGTAACGCGACGGCTGTGGTTTCGATCCTCACTCGAGTAAATGAAATATCTATTTACATTCATATATTCATGTCTTCGCTCTGGTATCAAGACAAGGAGTAGCGTTGAGTTCCGCCACTCAACACGCAATGTCTTGTGAGGAGAACGGAGTGTCTGAACACTAGGTTCCCATGCATTCTCCGCCTATATTACTATGTGCATGATAGAGCGTGAACTTAAAAAAATATAAATATTTTTTTATATTTTATATTATAATTTAAAACTCCTTTAATTTAAGTAGGTATTATATTTGTAACAAATTTTAGCGGCGACCGTATCACGTAAATTTAAAGAAAGTCTTATTCAGTAACAAAAACTTGTTCAGAGTTAGCCTCGTTTAAAAGTAGCTAACTTTGAAAAAAAGTAAAATTAAGCGGAAAAGGAAATTTCTAAAAGTTTTAATTATACATTGATTTTGGCACGTATCGAGTTCAGTTTATAAATAAATATATTTTCATACTTCAGAATGTTGAGTATTTATAGCGTAGGTATTATTTAAAAAATCCTCAGGCAATTACAGGCGATGGCAAATTTAGTTAAAAATGCAAAAAAAAAAAAAAACATACATAACATGTGGCAGTTTTTCAATATGCTTAAATAGCTTTATTTCTTTTCGTATATAAAAGTGTTACATTGGAAAGCTTTTTATTATTAACCCGTGATTTCCATTACCAATGTGATTAGATAAAACAATACGATTTCAATTTAATCATACCTAACAAGTGTTTACTTAAATATAAGAAAAAAATATATGTAACAACCAATATTTTGATTATTATATTATTAATTTTTTAGTCATAGAATTTCGTTTAAAAATACTAGGGAAACCTAGAAACATCTCATTTCATAGGAACTTACTAAACTAAGCAACTCTAAAAATAAACCATTATCAATGTATTTAAATTACTGTCAACAGGGAAATTACAAATAGTACGGAAAAAGTAAAAAAATATTTTTTACTTAAAATACTTAGAAGTACCTACTCGTAATGAAAACTTTAAGGGCGTGTTCATTTGTGTTAAACTTTGTGTTGCAAAGTAGAATATTTTGCTCGATTGTTACTTTTGCCAATTAACCAAGCTCGACTTCGTTTTGTAGAACGTAGCTTTAAAGAGTGTTTATGATAAAAATGTAAGCCAACAGGTGATATTTATTTTATAGTTACAAATTATAGTAGTTGGCCTTAGGGGAGACAAGAGGTAGAGGCCGTGGGGCACAATGGTGAAACTGTAACGCGATGGTCGTAGGTTAGATCCTCGTTCGGGGGAATAAATTATTTTTTTAATATTTTCATTTCTTCACCCTGGCATCAAAGCAAAAGCCCGGCGTTAAGTTCCACTATTTAACGTTTAATGTTTAAAAATTTGGTGGGAAATAGACGCGGAGGGTGGTGAGTGTTTTAACACTAGGTACATAATATGAAGCAGATTTAAACCAAAGCCATAGAAAAAAATTCTCTTTCTCTCTGTTATATTTTATTAACATTATTAGCCATAACATTCGTTCCAGAGGATGTCCAGACTAATATCTGTCCGATATTGGTTTGTGGGCATACGGGTACGCGACCCCGGATCCTCGAGCCGCCACTCTTATATCCTCATCCAGTCCGTAAAAATGGTGTCCTTCCTCCCCCCTCTCCTCCTTCCTTTACCTATCCTACCCCCTTCCATTTTCCTCTCCCCTCGGTTTTTCCCCACAAAGGGGTTTTTGGAGGTCAGACGGCAGTCGCTCCACGAAAACCGCAAACCGCCNTATGAACTGAGATCTTATTTTTCTTTAGTAGGTCAGGACTTCTACAATAGTGAAATGATATTTTAAAACAACATATTATGTTTTGTTTTATTTTGTTTCATATTGTATTGTTAAAATATCTAAAAAATGTTTTATGTACAAATCAAATATACTGAATGAGCCCGTCGTGGCGTTGGGGCATTGGCCGTTGGGGTTTTTTTTCCCACTCGGGGGACTGAACGGTTATTTCGTTCTGACACCAAGGCAAAAATTCGGCGTTGAGTTCCGCAACTCAATATGTAATATCTCGAAAAATTCAGCGGAAAGTGGAGAACGGAGTGTCTTAACACAAAGTTCCCTCTGCCTACCTATGCGGTAGATATACTAAACATGTATACGCTTGAAAGTTGAAATATCATCTGATTTTTATTATTTTTTTCTTATAACTTCTGAGACAAGTTTAGATATATAAATTGCAAAACAATGGTAGAACCGAGCCCTCGGGGAAAATTATCAAATTTCTCGCACGCTTAGAAATACAAGATTCAAAGCGACAGTTTTGACTTATATCCAGAGGATATTTCATCGCCAACCTAACACTGGATGACATGGGAGACAGATGACCGATGGTTTTCCGACACCTGCCCGTCACATCCCTTGGGAAGGCCTATCTTTACAAATCGATGTTAGAAATATACATATTCTGGGTACAATACCTTAATGCTTGAATATCTATTTTGCCTGTTTGCAAATAGTAAATGTAAAGTTAAAAGATTATAATTATATGTTTCATATTTTTTCATGTACCTGTTTACGCCCCATGCATAAGCTTTTTTCATTATATTAAAGAAAAACACTATTAAAAATGTCTTATACTACATTTTGTACAAAGATTTTATATATATTTATGTATGTAATGTATTTTTGTTGGATATTATTATACTTACCAACTTTATTTCGGTATTATGGCGGTAATCAATGCGGCATGGCTTTGTCTGCTATAGCGATAAAACAAATTACCTTTTATAGGCCGAATAAATCTGTAAGCTCGTCGGGCGCGTCGGTAACGAAGTTACTAAAAACATGTCTTGTTACTTAAAACATGTCTAAGTAGGGTGTGATGATGTATTAAGTATATTATTATTTTTATGTAGAAAAGATTTTCAAGGTTCCGTATGGGTGTACTTGGCATGCCAAAGTTTTAGGCCACACTATTTTATACCCATGGCACAAAAATATTAAGTTAAAAAGAAATATAAACTGTTTGATAATAAAACGTATTAAATAATTTAAATTGATTACTTGTATACTTATAATATAAATAAAGATTTTTTTATTGATGATTGTTTAAAATATCTTAAACATAAATTATATTTTTACTTTTTAAATATAATGAGCCTACTGTAGTAGTTTTTGAATTCCATGGTGAATTTTTGCATTTAACAATGTCGGTTCACAATTTTCGATAGTTTACGATTTTGCAAGTAAAATTATGAACTAACGGTTTGTACAATTTTACGCAGAATAGAATACCCTAAGCAATTGTCTGAATTTTTTTTATCTAATTCTACGTATGGACATTTTAAAATTAAAACATATAAATGTCAGTCCATCGTTTTTATCTGATGTTAAATTTATAGAAAAAATATCACATAAAATAACAACATTAATCTATAGTAGGTATTTCAAACTGTGGAAATTCAGATGTTATTAACGGCGATGCCCGAACGAACTAGTTGCTGAAAGCCGTTGAACTGTTTGTGGTGAAGTGTTGATTGGAACTAGAACTGGACTCCTCTAAATGAAATAACAGGGGAAAAATTGCTTAAAACTTTTATACGTACCTATAAAGCAAATATTATATTTTTCAATGTAGGATGTGAAACTTCTATTATTTCACGTAAACAAAAAACATATCAAAAAGGCGTGAAATTATAAGAAAATGCCAAATTTTCCACATTTAAAATAATAAGCAAGTTTATAAACAATAGCATTCGTAAAGTAACCCACGATATTACAAAAATAATAAGATTTCTATGCTTTATTGCTAATATTTATTTATTTTTAATTTTTATTATATTTTAAATAATCATTACAAGTTCATAAGAAGAAGAAATCTGAAAAAATATTTATATATAAATTTCATTGATTAGATTTGGTAAACCATTAATATTCATATATATAAGGTACTCCACTGTAAAAGGTAGTTCAACGTATGCCATAAATCTAACTGACTTTTTTGCTTTGCAAGATAAATTTGTAGCAAGAGTAATAATTTACGTAAAGTTATGCGCCAGTGTGAATTTCCTGGTGGTGTACGGCGGTCCAGAATTCTTGCGAGGGTGGATTTTTTACCCCAGACCTATAGTTTATTGGAAGATGATTCTAGTTTTATTAAAATAGTCTAGGAATTGAATATAATTTATAATAACAGATTTAGTTTATTTTATTTGCTAGAATGAATCGCTCTTCTCGGAAGTGAGAAAATATATTGTATTACACCTAGTGCTTTTCTGTTATATTATTTATTCGTTAGTTTATTCAACATAATAGTGTTATTATTAATAAATTAAAATATATTTAAAACATTTATTAATAATGCAATAGTTACTGGCAAACTTTAATAAACAAACAATATATTATAACAATTATATATGTATTAACAAAAATAAACGAAAACCGAAGCAACTTAAATACCGTATTTGTGTCCTTCGTAGCTGAATTACGTGAAGGCGATATTGCGAGGCAAAGTAAATATTTTTGTCCAAATTACGAACAACAAAGACGGGCCATCAAGGTCCGTCCGAGCATGTCGTTTGGCTGGAATTATGAAAATATCAGAGATACTATGGACTTGGCCTCCACCGAAATTTGCTCCTAAGTAAAGAGTAGATGACAAATGAATCCCGTGACTCTGCGAAAAAATAGATATATTGAAATACGAAGCTTTAGTAATATTTTTTTGATATAGAAAAATAGTACTAAGGCTTCTTTTTTAATATATAAAAACAGTACAAACACCGATGAAAAATTATGTAGGACCACTGTCACCAGTTTTTTTTATTATCTTCATGCTTTATCCATATATAAATGAAGGCAGAGAATCTAGTGTAAAGACACTCTGTCCTCCAATTTGTACCCAACAGTGCAGTGTATGTTACCAGTAGAAAGTAAAATAATCCATTCCGCCGAGTTGGGATCGCACTTACCACTTACAACCTGATGGCTTGAACTTAAGACTCGTTTTCATTGCAATCAATATCATAAATGTATTATTATACATAAATAACTTATTAAAAATGTATAAATTCGAAAGTAACTCTATCCCTTTCTGTCTGCGACGTGTCAAACCGCTGAGCTGATAGTGATAAAATATATAAAATATATGATTTGCTTTTGATCAATCCTTTGATTTATTTTATTTGTTTGTTAAAAAACAGGTTGTTTAGTATTTAGCTTCTTTCTTTCTTCTCAAATGATACGAACGTATTTTTTTTCCTAATTATGGAAAAACAAATGGCGAACCAAATAAAATATATCAAAGATAAAAAAGAATTAAAAACAACATATATAATGGTGTTTATTTAAAAAATAGAGTGCAAACTTAAATGCTTTCACGTAAATGTTATATCCAAAGCACAGCCCCGTAACTCCCACTGCCACTGGGGTGTAATAATCCAAGCTTGACAAATACAAAACGAAGCGAACGCGCCGTTTCGAAACAGAGATGTTTTAACTTATATTATTTTCAATATGATAAGAAATGAAAATAAAATATATGTATCAAAATTGTAGGTGGAGCAGGGGCAGTGTCTGACTGTATAAACATCGATTGGGGATTTGATTCCCATTTGATGAAAGGAATTATTTTTATTTTCTTGTTGTAAGAAGCCATTAACGTAAGCCAACAAGCAATATTTCCAAAATAAAAGCTAAATAGGTATATGTATATATAGTATAATTGATAAAAGAAATTAATTTAACTTTAATATTGTGATAAGTGATTTTATTTAATAGAGATAACAGCCAAGATGTGCATAATACTTGAATGTACTCGTATGTTTGTTGTTAAATTATATAATTCCATGTATAATGGCAGGTAATTTTAACTTTTCTCGTCTTCAAGTACCAGCTGCTTCCTAAGTTTTAAAACTCCTAAAGCAATCCTTAAGGCATTATGTAGAATATTAACATCATTATCTTTTTTATAAAATGTATAAGCAATTTTAAATATAATTAATTGATAAAATAAAGTATAAATTAGATACCCACTAGTGAATTAATAGGTTGCAGTCATGATAGGCAGAGGAAACCCAGTGATAAAACACTCCGTTCCCCACTCTCCGTTGAATTCTGGAGGCATTGCGTGTTGGGCAGGTGCTACTCAACGCCTCGACTCCAGAAGTAAGAAATGAAAATATAAATTAAAATAAATATTTCATTTCCTCGAGTGGGGATCGAACCCACTACCAGTCGCGTGTACAGTTATAGTTTGTGCCCCAGTACCACGGTTGGCTTCTAAAATAAAAAAATACCACAAATACCCCTAAAATGTGAACAAAGAAATATTTACCATTTTAAAGTTCAGTAAAGACAAAGTTTTTATTTTAAACTCTTATACAGAATAGGTATTAAGAATAAAGTACATTTTTAGTAACCTTTCAGCGCTAACTAGCTCACTTCACGAAAGCGTGTTCATTTGCCCTATTTTGTTCATACAAGTAACATGTTCTAGTTAAATGTGGATTTTTTTATATATAAAAATTAGCGTATAGCGCCATTCAAAATAAACATATACTAACAGTGTTTTGAAAAATCTGTATATGGGTGAAAATGCTTCGAGATATATTGTAATGTATCTTAAAGAACCAAAGTAATATTTAAAATATATTAAACATTTTTTTAAATATATAAATATTTACAACAACATCGAAGTAAATATGTTAGCTAATAGCGAACATTCGCTATCAATTTACATTTTAATCAAAAAAAAAAAATTAAACACGCACACACATATATTCACGCTGTATCTCGACGTAGCAGGGTAGGTAACCTATTGTTTGAAGACACTTTGTTCCCATTAAGACATTTCCGTTCCTCATTTTTTCCGCAGAATTTTTGAAGCATTGTGTGTTGATTGAGGACCTCTACGTCACGCTTTGCCTCTACTCCAAAGCAATTAAATAAAAATATTAAATATTTCATTTTCTCGAGTGGAAATCGAATCCTTAACTTGTCGCATTTACAATGCAAATATTCTCACTTCATCGAAATAGAATGATTTCAAATCTTACTCACAGCAATGAGTATACTTGAAATAATTTTAATATTTTAATATTTCAAGTATACTCCTGCCAGGCTAGAGAACTTCTGATTCTACCATCGAATACACTGGTCTTGAAATGGTTCGAATAGAATCCTGCCTAAAATAGGTTTTGAAAGTTATTTCCGGTCGTTATTATAAATTAAACTCCAATTCATTCCAAAACATTGATAAAATAGTTTAAATGCTGCAAGATACCTACTGTAAATGTTGACTTTGATTCGTTCACTAAGTTTATAATGAAATTGCTAGCGAGAAGCGAGAACTATGCGCTTTAACGTTTTAAATACGGAAATTTATTTTATACTGACTCTGAATGGCTGACCAACTTTGATTAGAAATATTTTTTATTTATTCCTTGTCGGTCCACTAGCTGCTATGTTCAGATGACAAAGTTAGGAATATTAATAAGCTTATTTTTATATTGTTTGCATTATTTCAACTCTCGGCCTGTACTCGTATAGGAAAAAAAGACAATAACCAAATATATTTTACATATGACAAATATAATTATGAACAGACACAAGCTCATTTATTTGTGTTGTAATTATAAATATTTAAAATTAACCAGTCATCTCATTCATCCAGTGATTGGTCTACTCAGTTATACGTTATATTCTTTATTAATTGATTTTATTTATTTATTTTATTAAGCTTACCAACGACTCATACATTGTTACATTTTATAAAGGCAACTGCTGTGATTCAAATAAAAAGCATTATCTATTAAAGTCAGTATTTGGTGTCTTAAAATACTTATAATTACAGAATTTTACGTTCACGTCATCGTATTTAATATGAACAAACTTTTAGGAAAACTAACTCCTGAGGGATGTCTTAGTAAAAATCACAAGCTTATTAAGCAATTTGGCGGGTACTACCCGCCAAATTCTGGAGATATTGCGTGTTGAGTGGCGGAGTTTTCACCCGACACCAGAGCAAAGAAAAAAAATTAAATGATTTTACCACTGAATCGAACCCACAGCCTGTCGCGTACACGCTTGTGCCCTGCTCTGCTCTAGTCGTAGTATATATAAGGTATAATTAATTATCCTTAAAAAAATCTTTTATATTATTATATACACGAATTATGGCCTCGCCGTTAGGGGAATAAGATAAAATGATAAGCCGGCCTTCTTGTGTCATCTTTAATCCAATTTATTATTTATAGTTCTTTTTTTGTTTATTGAATAAATTACTTAAATATATAAAAACAACATCAATTCATCGGATGTGAAATAATGAATATTTTCTCGTCCTGGTAACAAGGTAAATCGCGGCGTTAAGTTCCGTCATTAAATACGCAATGTAAGTCGGCGGAAGGTGAGGAAATTAGATTCTCAGGCTCCCTCTGAAATGCTATGTGCGAGATACAGCGTCAAGCTAAAAAAATGTGGCGTACAATGAAGTATTTGCGCTCAGTGAAATATTGTAGGACATGCAATAAACATTTGGAAATAGGCTTTCTGCATACATTTATAATATTTGTTGTTTGAAAAAAATAAAAGAAACAACAATTGAATGTATTTGAATGTATGATTACCCAAAGTGAGTAATAAATGCATTATTATTACTGGAAAAAGTAATATATTACTGTAATTTGTATAGATGGTATACACGTATTGTAACGCTTTTCCATGCGGTAGATACAATGCCCGTATAATTAATAAGAATATTTTTACAAATCTTGACATTACATTTTGTCCCGTTAAAAGTGGACGGTAAAAAAGGTCGTTTGCTTTCACCCCTTAGCGGGTATGACATAATAGGCATCTCTGAATGAACATTTTGTTCGCGTGTCACTCAACTGTCTCCTTTATTTTCTCACTTATTGAATAATATTTTTTGAATATTTATCAATTAATAAAAAGTATATTTATTACAAAAAAAAATTGGATACTTACCATATTAGCATATTTTCTCTATAGAGGAGAATCGGGTAGCCCCTGTCACTTGAATAAATTGCAAACAAATTAATTATTAACTTTAATTTATACATAAAATAAAATTAGTACTTCTTTAATCATTCATCATCTTTGAGGCCAGTCATGGTGCAGGGGCACAAAGTGTAACTGTAAAATCGACTGGTTTTGATCCCCACTCGAGGAGATGAAATATTTATTTATATTTATATTTCCATTTCTTCGCTCTGGTCTCGAGGCCAAGCCCGGCATTGAGTTCTGCTACTCTGTTGAGTCAATCCCTCCAGAATTCGGCAAAAAGTGGGGAACGGAGTGTCTTAACACTAGGTTCCCTCTGCCTACCCTGCTGTGTCCAGGATACAGCGTGAAGCTTATTTATTTTTCCGCCGTCCGGGGCTACCCGACTTCCCTTAATTATATAATACAAGCAATAAAATTGAATATCGAATCGAAACAGAGTCGACTTGATGATTTTAACACATGTACTATTTTAAAACACAACATTACCCAAGCTAAATATAGTAAGGCATGTAGTTCTCACTGAACTTTTGCATAAGTTAATTTTAATGTAAGTGGAGGTTCTATAAATTTGTAATAGCCAACATATGGCCATTAGAGCTTTTTAACTATCTTTAAATAAGTATTTGAATGAACTACGGTTCACGAGGCTTAAGCTGAGCTTTGCGTTTGTGTGAGTGAATATAAAAGTAGAGCCAGAGAAAAATATATCAATTATTCTTTTAATTTTTGCTCTCGTCTGATATATCGTTTGAGTTATTAATAAATGAATTTCCTTTATATCATCGATGAAATAACAGCGTAGTGTTCACAATTTATTTTCTAGATTTACTTGTTTGTCACATACATTTTTTCATTTTTATACAGAGATAGTTCCACCTTTATCTCTCACTTTTATTGAATTAAACATAAAAATAATCATTATAAATTAAATGTGACGCTGCTATCAGTACTATAAGTGCAGGCCATATCAAAAAACACTATAAATACACCTACACTATACATATATTAACACTCACACAAATACAAAGCCCAGAATAGACCTCGCAGACTGTAATCAATGAGTAATTTTAATTTAAAAAACGCTATATGTCACTTCAAAACATATATTTAGTGCCTTATCTGTTCGAAGAGGACTTATACTGTTATATACTTTGAAGAAATTTTATGTTTCTTAAGATGAATACTTTTGTTATTCACTTCCATTATCATAAAAAAACAAAATTGTACTGGCAGAGCATTTTAGCTACGTACGTATAACATAATCATAATATTTAGTACTCGGCGTGAATTTATTTTTTTACCACGCATATATAATTTTTTATGCTTATTTGATTATAGCTTCTTGTATTAACTAAAATACGCTCGCCTTTAAAAAATATTAAACTTCCATCTTATGCCAGCAATAATGAGGCATATAGGTTTCAAATGATTTATTTAAATATAGATTGCAAACGGAGCAAATATTAAAATATACAATTTTCTGTTTATTTTGTAATTAAACTTTCTGTGTTGCCTAATTCTGAAATTTCATTGATTAACTCAGATTACTCAGTTTACTCAGATTACTTAGTTTTCAAATTTCAAGCTGACACCATTATTTATTATATTGATCATAAAAAATATATAAATCGAATTATAATTCGATGAATAATAGGCAGAAGTTCGGTATCGAGTTCCGCCACTCAACACGTAAAGCCTCGAAAAATCCGACAGAAAGTGGGGAACGCAGTGTTGGACTTAACACTAGATTGACTCTGTCTATCCCGCTGTGTGCGGGATACAGCGTGAAAATGATTTCAACAGCAAATAAAATATAATTAATCGTAATAAGAGTTTTATTGTAACAATATAAGAAAATAACGTTAACACATCTAGTATTCTGGTCGACGATCCACAAGTGGAAAATTTTATTTCCTTCGCTACGTTTCATTTAGATACGGCCCCGTTCTTTTTATTCCCTTTTTCTCGGCGACGTCCTCATCTTTTCCTCGGCACCGTTCTACATTACGTAATAATAATGATTTCTTTTGTCTTTATATTTCTCTAATGACTGTGATTCGAACTCCTTTGTCTAATTGCGGTCGTGATATTTTAATGACTGAATAATGTAACGTTTGTACGGAATTGACGCTGACGATTTGTTCTAAATGTATGAGTACTTAAATTCAAATTCAAATTCAAAATATTTTTTATTCAAATATGCAATTATTATAAGCACTTTTGAATCGTCGAATGAACATATAACCAAAAAGCTACCAACAGTTCCGAAGACAGTTCTGCTGAGAAGAGCCAGCAAGAAACTCAACAGTTGCTCTTTTCAAAATAAATGCTACAATCCATTACATTTGCTGGCAGCTATCCTGCATACATTCAATAGACCTTAATTCCATACATGTTTATCCTCTCAATATTCTTGAGAGAATAATAGAGAGAATAGAGTAATAACCTTTACTTGTTAGATTTTTTTTACAGATATTTTAAATGTTGGTAGTGGCAAACTAAGAATACACTGCGGAATTTTATTTGGCTTAATGCTCGACTATGGGATTTGGTCATTAAAATAGAAATTGTATTCATTTTTTTTCAATTTCCTTTACGAAATACCTATTATGCAGTACCTAGATACTTTTTGGATATAAATATCGTTTCACTTCTAGTGAGTATTGAGAGAACTTTTAATTAGGTACTTTTTTAGTCCTGTAACTAACAATTGTAAAATTATCATAGAAATCATTAGTGCTAATTTTTGTATGTAAAACAAAAGTTAAATGTAGCTTTAGATTCTTTGGAAATAAACAGTTGAAAAGGCGATGGTGAATAGACAGTAAATAGTGAAAGTGAGGCCTCGTTCTTTTCATAAATAAAAATAAATATTTCATGAAATAAAAAAATCGGAACACTGTAAATTCTCACCTTAAGCTGAGCGTTTTGTTGGATAATCAGTTGGAACGTATAGGAATATTTTCAATCAACATAAGAGTAATACTATTTTATTTAAATGAAGGTTATATTTACTTACTACTAGTTTCCACTTCTCTTTCTCACAGCCAAAGAAAACTTACAGACCGAACACTCCTTTCTCCAGTTCCCATCTGAATCCGAGACATTGCAGGTTGACTGGTGGAACATAACGCCGTGTTTAGATTTGCTAGATCAGAAAAATTGAAATAGATCATTCGTACAAGTGAGAATCGATCCCAAAACAACCGTGATTGAATTCAAATCCTGTCACTGCACCACTAGAAAAATAAAATTCATAGAAAAATAAAATTCTAATAAAAACAAGTTTATTTATCATCAATAGTTTATTTCTATGAATAATATTACAAATAATAAAGTAACATAGTTAATTACATCTACATTTGATAGTTTATTACACAACCCTTTTTTATCTACTTTTTTTGAAAGAGCCCACAATTTATATGGGACGCGCTCATACGATTAACTGCCGAAATCATAAATTTAACAGATCTTACGGATATTTACAAATTTTATTATATTATTTACAAATTTAATATAATATTTACACCAAACGTAATATTAAGAATACTAAAATTAAGTCATTATTAATATTAAGCTAAGAGTAATTTATTCACAAGTATTTCTTGTTTATGTATAAACTTCAATATATATAAAGAACAATTTTTAATGTCTTTGACAATTCCAACAACATGAATTTCTTTTTTGATATTCCTCATACAGCCAGTGCATTTTCTAAGTGGAACACACAAGATAAATATTCTGTAATTAACTTATTTAAAAGAACTATAAGTTTGAAAAAAATAAGAGAAATATAAACATTTTATGACCAACTGTATAAGATGAGTATTTGTATTTCCTTGCTATTTATATTGTTTTGTAAATTTGCTCTCCACCGATGAGAGAAATATAAATAAACATAAAATAAAGCTAGAAATCGGTCAGCATTTTCGATCAATTTGTAAATAGTCGGACTCGAAACGGCTTGACGTATAAACCCTGAGTATCTTTGCTAAGCACTCTGGACTTGCATATTGACTGCAGGTACCGTAGAGGCCTAAGCTTTGTTAGAGACTATTGGTTGCCATAGCAAGATATAATTAAAATAATATCTATTCTAAATATTCAATTTGGATATTCAAATGCTAATTGACCCGCTGTAATTATGCCTTTGAAATTTGAGGTGGAAATTTTAGTCTACAGAAATTATTTACAAATATGTTTTAAGCGTTTTTTTAAAGTGTTATTCCACACTTTGCAAAGAAAATTACTGGTTTAGCGACCGTAATTTGTTTTTAAATTAGCTGGATTTGAACCTTTGCTTATTGGAAACTAACTAAGAAGCGTAGGTTCAAATCCCGCTTCAAATAAATAGTTAAAATGGGATGCATGTAGGACGTGACGTTGACAGAATAGAGTCAGATGTCATCTATTTCTCATGCGCTAGCAACGAACGAGTGTCTTTACAAAGCACTCGAGGTTCCGCCCCCGTTGCATACTTTGTATATACTGGGTACGTAATCTACAGCCCAGTTTCTATTCGATACTGGAAGCAATTTCACATAGAAAATTGTTAACGTTGTCATTTTCTCTGCGAACTAACGTACGGAAGCGTATATAAAATTATTCTATATTTCCTTAGCATCTTTACCCAGCACTCCATTTTATACTTTTAAACGAAAACATTCGTCTCGTCGATTGTCTTTGACAGTTTATTTTCAACGCAAATATTTAACTTCAAAAGAAATTCTAGTTTCACTAATTTATATTTATACAAATCTTGAATAAGGTTTTTTTTTCTTGTAATAAAAATCGAGAAAAATAAATGTTTTTGATTAGAATTGGAAAAGGTATATATATATATTTGTGTATACAGAACGTGCTGATTTGAAAATTTTACTCTTTTCAATTAAGGGATTATTGCGAGTCACTTGTTTCTCGTTCCTATTGTTTGCCTATCTTGATAGAAACGCAAATAACGTGGCGGGGAGACCGCCCGGCGGCTTATATACGTAACACATAGACTTAAGCTCGACGCTTCTATTGAATCTCAGCTCATTCCCGATCAGAATAACGATATCGATTCACTGGTAATCTGTTTTTTTATTAGTTTCACGCTGTATCCCGCAAATGGTAGAGTAGGTAGAGGGAGTCTAGTGTTCAGACTCAACGCCGAAGAAATGAAAATAACAAAAATGGAGTGTTACACTAGGTTCCCTCTGCCTACCCTGATGTATGCGAAGAAATGAAAATATTAAATATCTCATCTCCTCGAGTTGGAATTGAACCCATAACCTGCCACTTTTATAGTAACACGCTTGGGCCTCTGTGCCACGACTGGCTTCCAATCTGACTACATCTTGATAGGCGATTAAGATAAGAAATAAAATAAAAAATATGAAAAATGTCTTTTTGTTTATGATATTTACAATATTGTACAAATGAAGTTTATATTTTTGATTTCACTTTAGCGGCGCTTATCATAAATTTTAATTAAATATTTTGTTTGACGTTGAAAAATTATATTTAAAATGTTTCTGAATGAAAGCAATGTTTACACTCGCAGAAAATAAATATTCATTTATAGCAGAGTCGTTGTATTTTAAATACATAATAATTATTATTATAATTAATAATTGAATTAACTTATACAAAGCTTCTTACAGTTACACTATAGATACATTTGTTAAATGAAAACGCTACTCCGTAATTGGTCATCTCGAAGTACGCAAAGTGGGATACCCAAGAGTGTTGTGAATAATGAATTGCATAACTATATTGGTAAAAAAGATAAATGTGATGAGGAAGATTGAGGTAAGCTGGTAGATGAGGATGGAAATGGTAACACTCAAGTAACGTCTTGGTCGGTGGACTGTGGCAGCGGTGGCGATGGTGGCCACCACGGTGGGGTTCAGACGTGGTGTTGGAGAACTGGAACTCTGCATAGCAGCTGGCCGCTCCCCGCTTAGCACGTGGACTATGACTGAGGCAGACTCTGTGTAAAATATTTTCTGTATTAGTTCTTAAGTAATTATTATTCCTATGGACATAATAAAGATGAGAAGGTCGAAGGCAGTCATGGCTAGACTATAAACCTGGCCTGTAAACGTGACAGATTGTGGATTCGATTCCTAGTCGATAAATAATGAAATAGGTATATTAACCAGCCATGCACATATTATTTAGAAAATATTTTCAAAATTGAAATGTAGTCAAATGAATCGTGTTTTTATATTTAATATCTATAGCTTTCTGACTTTTCACGTATAGCAGGGTAGGCAGAGGGAATGAAAGACATTCTTGTTACGCAGCGGGATTCTCCACCAAGTTTTGTCTTATTAAAATAATTTAAAAGAAAGCAATTGAAAATAATTTTATCAATGCAGTGGAAATTGAACTCACAACCGTCGCGTTTACGGTACACCTATGCCACTGTACATATTATTTCGTTACATATAACAAGAAAGTATCTAATAAATTATTTATGAGAATACGCTCTCTATTTAGGTACTTTGTGAACTTCAGCCGTTGTATACAGGTTTCTTAATCTTAGTTAGAAACTAATCTCTTAGGAACATATTGGTTTTGTACTTATCCACGCTTCTTAATATTTATGAATTACGCTATAAAGTACAAATGTTATAGAAAATATATAACTCCAATCAAATTAAGTCCAGGGTAAATGTTAATCATAATATTAAATGAAATCATAATATTGAATGAGGCCATCGTAGCGCAGGGCCACAAGGGTGTGACTACAACGCGTCGGTCCTGGCTTTGATCCCCACTCTGGGGAATGCATGGAATTTATTAAAATTTTTATTTCTTCGCTCTGGCACCAAAGCAAAAGCTTTGCGTTAAGTTCCCCTACTCAACACGCAAAATCCTCTTCCCCAATTCTGCGGAAAGTGAGGAACAGGAGTGTTTAACACACGATTCCCTTAGTCCTAAGTACTTCATGCGGGATACAGCGTGAAGCCGATAAAAATAAAATAAATATTACATATAATTTTTATAAGATTAATTATTTTTACTCTAATCTGACAAATGAATATATTAAAACATGCAATAGTTGAACGCTTTCGTCTCAGGTGGCTAAGTTGGTAATTCTTTATTACTTTACCACTCTAACAAATTTGATGATCCCTCTAAAGTCTTGCGTTTACTACACCTGGGTATGATGAATTCACGCTTAATTATTCAATGTCAGATGAGAGTATTCTTTAAGGTTTATTTGAAATATATGATGAACTGAAATATATGGTTTATTTGAAATATATGATGACTATGAATAATTGTATCTGGCCAGTCATGGGGGCAGGGGGCAGGTCGTCGTGCAGGGGCACAAGCGTGAGTCTGTAAGCGCAATAGACAGTGGGTTTGATTCCCACTGATGGAATTGAAATGTTTATTCTTTTTATTTCCTTTGCCTACCCTTCTATATGCAGGATACAGCAGCATGGAGCTTACAAGTAGATAGCAGTTCACAAGTTCATTTCTCGTTTTTTAATTTCCGCAGCTCTTGCAAGCTATGTTGGTGAAACTCGCGTTAAGTAATTGCGTTTTCCAGTTTCTAAGTATTTAAACATATAATTTGTTTGGTTTAATACGCTAATTTCAGGAACTACTCATGTCATCTTTTACTCTTAGATAAACCATTTATATAATAGTATAATTTCGGAAGTAAATATAAATATAAGTTATAAATTTGGAAATAAAATATAATGGTAGCGAAATCTAACGTTATATTTTGAAAAGCAAGATGGCGTCTATTTTGTGATTCTCTTTTTACTTGACATAGATGCTTGCTTTTGTATGTCACTTGGTTCTTTTATGTGCATAGCCTTAATGCGAATGTTGATGAACAAGGCCAGAATTCAATATGGAAATGGTAAGCGTCATATTTGACGAATTTATCAACTATTTTCAAATACTTTTGTTTTTTGTGGCATTGCGTGTTGAGTGCCGGAACACAACGCCGCGTATTTCTAACTTTTATTTACATTTATTTCATATATATTGTATGCACATAAAAAAAGTTATTTCAACAAGGACCATTATGTTATGTAAGGCTACGAGGCCAATCATTAAGTAAAACATGTTCTAGACACACTCAAGTGTGAAGAGGAGACGGGATAGACGAGATATGGCACGTACACCTCCCATGTGCCATCCAAATAGGCATATACTAACAAAACTTTAAGCAAATGTTAGAAATATTTGCATTAATATTTATTATTTATATTTTAATTGAAGCATAAAGATTATCTGAATGTTTCATACTAATTATTATTATCATTTATATGATACTAGTGACCCTCTTGCGGCTTCGCCCGCTTTAACTACTGGATTATTCATATAATGTATGTTTGCAAAGCACTTAAGATAATGTGAAAATTAATTAAACCCTAATGCAACCCGCATTTTCGTACTTTCAATAAGGACTTCCAATTGTTTTACACAGCAAGGATTTTTTAGTAGGTACCGTAATTTTAAATCTGTGCTACTAATCTTTTCAAGTACTTATTCAAATATATTTAAATGACTATTTTTAGATAGTTAAATGACTTTTTTAAAAGGAAGAAATTATACGCAAAAGCCTAGCTACTAATAACTACTACAAAAAATATGAAACCAAATATATCCAATTATCCAATACGTGCAAATGCATCTAAATCTTCGTTGCTATAGGGGCAGGCGGGTTTTTTTTTTCGAGCTTGTTGTTAATGCTGAAGAGGTTATTCTGTCCCTGATGAAAAGCAAGCACTACGTGACTGCCTGTGAGGAAAATTAAATAGAATGCATCGGCCGGGAATCGAACCCGGGCCGCCCGTGTGGCATGCGAGCCTTCTACCACTGAACCACCGATGCGTGTAAGGCAGGTGGGCGCGGCGGACGCGCTTGTATAAGCAAAACGCGCGACGGGCCCGCAGAGACGCATGGCGAGTGGCGAGCTGTTTCGCAGCAAGGATTTTTTGATTTTGTAACAACTTCTAAAGTACTTTTTAAAATGAGAAACAGTAAAAGACAGTTTTGATCTACATTAAATGGCCAGCGTAACTAATATACTTATTTATATGCTGAGAGTAAGGGATAAGTAAAACTTGAGTCGATACAGCTGATGTGTCAACGGCGTGATGTGTCAACAATTAAATGCGTTTTTCTCTAAAACTATTCGCAATTTCGAAATAGTGTAAAAAGCAAATTTTATCTTCGTTTAACGTAGAAAATTAATAAAGTATTTTAAAGGATAAGGATTAATACCATTATGGAAAAATATCCCTCACAATAAAAAATATATTGAAATTACAATTTTTAGACAGAAATATGATCACTACACGTTATCCTTAAAAGATACGAATATGCTGTCGCGGACTTTTTTGTAGATCTTATTAAGAGGAACAATACTCCAGTACATTATTTTCATGTAGTACTTACCATTAAAGCAGCGCATGCGCGAAAGTGCATCAATGGGTAGGACTTTATACACATTTTTCTTATTTATGTTAAGTTACATAAGAATGTACAAATCATAAACTATATATAAACCTTTCCTGAGAAATACTCGACCTATTGGTGAAAACCGCATCAAAATCCGTTGGGTGGTTTAGAAGAAGAAGAGTTAGAAAGTTCAGACAGAGACGAAAAGCGACTTTGTTTTATAAGATATAGGATAGGATAGGATAGGATAGGATGTTTATTTTATTCATTGAAATTATCGGGGCGCAGCCGCAAAAGTCGTGGTATTATAAACGCGACGATTGAGAGTTCGATTCTTACTCGAAAAAATGAAATATATAATATTTTTACTTCCTCGCTCTGGTATTGAATGAATCCAGCGGAAAGTGGGGAATGGAATTGCCTCAATGCTGAACTGAGTGTCTTAACATTTATTATATAGGATTCATCTAGCTACCCTGCAATAAACGGGATACAGCGTGAAACTAGAAAACCTTTATACGATAACTACTAAAAAATATTCGATTTTACAAGATAAAAATAATATTTTATAACTCGTCCAGTTCCACCACCACCAAATTCTAAACATTTCACGTACATGATTTCCAAATGTAAAACTTCACAAAGCCACATTTAACCAGAACTTCAGTATTTAACTTTAGTGAATTTGCTACCCACATGTTGTATCCGCATTGCGTGCTAGTAGCATTCAATTTACCTATGTGCAGCTCAATTTCCCATCAGATGCAAATTGTGTTCCTAAATACTGAGATGAAAGCAAAACGGCTGAATTGATGCTGGTTCCAATGACGAAGTGAGCAATGCTTGGCTTTTGGAATGTTTGTAATTAAATTCATTTATATATTTGTGAAGATCAATATGTTTTTAGTCCAGTCAGGCAGGGGATACAAGGGTGTGACGGTCAACTGGACAGCTTGTTGGTTCGATTCTTATGCCGCCGCTCAACATGCAATACCTCCAGAATTCACTGGAAAGTGGGAAATGGAAGTGTAGTACTGGGAACAGGGTAGCCTAATACAAGGTTTCCAGTTCCCCCTGCGTACCCTGTTTAGTGCGTTTATTTTGTGCACGTAGCACAAAATCAAACGCTTTTAATTAAGAGATGTTAAGTCTAATAACAAATTATTGAATTGTTGTAAAATTATAAATAATTTAATTTTAAAAATGTAAAGAAACACAAAGTAACAAAGAGGTTCGTTTATGTAAATAGAAGAATAATGTACATCCTATTCTTAAATTCATTTTCTTAAATAATGATTAAGAATTCAAGGATACTGGAGAGAATGCTGATATGCACGCTGCAAATTATTTCAGCATACTCCAGTTGCCAGTCCGTGATCAATTTAGAAAATCTACCTACTCGTATATAGACACACATGTAGACAAATACTCAGACAGTTAGATAAGAAGATAATTTTTATGGCAATTTAAAAATAACCATATTATAGTTATCAGATTTAATTATATAAGACGGCGTGAAATACGTATTTACATATATTACAATAGAAATGTTTTCTAGATGATATTTTATACCTATTTTTCCAAATAAACATTTAAAATTAATAATTAAAATGAATTAATAATTAAATTCAATAAATAACAAGAAGAAGCCTACCAGAGCTACTAGGTGCGCAAGTATAGTTGCCAGAGTCGTGCGGAGCAGCGCGTGCTATAAGAAGGCGGCTGGTGCGGGTTCGTTGCTCCGTCTCCACACTGATGCCTCCGCGTTGCGCGTAGTTCACGACTTGCTCTCCTCGATACCAATATATAAAACTGTAATAAAGTTCTTATGTCAATCTTACAATAATGTTATTGGCTTAAATCATGAAATATGTAATTTAATGCTATTTTAAATCATACAAAGAAAATTATAAATTTTAAATTTATTAAATAAATGTGATTCTGTTTATATGGTGGTGTCAATAAAAAAAAAATAGCTTCACGCTGTATCCCGCACATAGGGTAGGCAGAGGCCTAGTGTTAAGACACTCCGTTTCCCACTTTCCCCCAATTTTTTTTTAAAGCATTGAGTGTTGGGTAACGGAACTCCACACCGGGCTTTTGCCTTAGTGCTAGAGCGGAGAAATGAAAATATTAATAAATTTTAATTTCCCTCGACTGGGGATCGAATCTACAACCGTTGCGGCCTCTTTCACTTATTATAATTTACTTCTTTATTCTATTTCACTGTTCTCTTTACATTAAAAACTCAATGTTTTTTTATAATTATAATTCTTCTATAAATATAAATAAAAAAATCGCATTAAACATGCAACCAAAAGCACACACGGAATATTTACGTTTGTTTCTATAATATAATTAAATATGAACTGGTCGTTACAGGTTTTAACTGCACTTAATTTTTAACTATCAAAAGCCTATTGAATGTATGCTTCAATAATAATTTGTTGACAGATTACATAACGTCAATTATTACAGCCAATTAGTTCACTGTTATGGTTTTATTGTAAACAAACTGATATTAATTATTATGAAAACTAAAATCAATTTATATGTAGTATCTTCAGCACTTAGCGGCGTAGACAATAATTGATAGTTCTTAGACAAGACAAGAATTGAAAATACTTTATATTTAAAAATTAAATTGTGTGTTAAATTATATACTAGATCCCCCATTTATTGAATTTTATTTATTTTGCTTTTCTTTCAGCATCACGCTGTGCCCTGCGTGAATCAAGATGGGCAGAGTGAACCTAGTATAATAATACTAGGTGTAATACTAATACTAGGTGTAATAATAATACTAGTGTAATAACACTCCATAATAAAATATTTCTAATGTAAGCATTCCCTAGACTAGGCTCCCTAGGTTCCCTACTCTCCAACTATTTTACAGGCAAACAATATTCATCGTCACGATTTCTTAGTAAATAAATTGAATCCTATTTCAAATATAAATCTTCCAACTTAAAGCAGTAAACAATTTATAAGAAATAATTTGATTTCGTAGCATCCGCATACTAAAAAGCCATACATACGCCTTTTGGAATATTTAACGAAAGAGCAACTTAAAATAGTATATGTATAACTCACGAGGCAGCCCGAATAACAACCCTGGTTCCTCGGAACGTATCACCCTATCAATATTCAAATTGAGGGTCCCTCGTTGAAAGATCTCAGGCACATGGTACCATTAAATGTTGATATCCAAAGAATGCCTCACTTAGAGACCTCGACCGACCCCTTTTATCAGAAAATAAGCTTATCATGTTTATAAATGTGGCTATAAATATACGTGTGAAAAATATATACTTATTAAAAAGGTATAGTGCGGTTATTGAAGTCGGTTCGCCTATTTATTTTTTATGTTTTATTTCTCTTTTTAATGTGTAATAGGGAAAAATGATATGATAAAATTATTAGGTATATTGATATAATAATGAACTCTCTATTTTTTTTATTTACTGCATCTTCTTCTTCTTCTTCCTGGCTATTACCAGGGTCTGCCTTCCTACTCAACCTACTCCACTTTGCATTACATATTGCACTTTGATCTTTTGCGTCCTCGGTGGTTAGACCATTGGCTCTCATGTCCTGCATCACGACATCCAACCAGCGCTTCCTTGGGCGTCTGGGAGGTCGCGCCCCAGGAACTAGTATAGCAAGGCACTTGCGTCCGACATAGTTCTTAGGCCGGCGCGTAACGTGGCCAAACCATCTCAAGCGACGCTCTTCGAGCTTATCCGTTACTGTATGTACGTATATAAATCAATTTATCTTAAAAACATGTGAAATAATTACAGAAATCACTGTAAATTAAAAGTACACATAATATTACACAGCAATAAGTTAAGTTCTGCCACTCAACACGCAATAACATGCGAGTGTTGCCTCGAGAGTGTTGTAACACTAGGTTACTGCCTACCCTGCTGCAGGATACAGCACAAAGCCAAAAAAAAGCAATTAAATTGCTATCATTTGCTACTTTTGTAAGATCCCATAAACTGCCTATCTGCGCCCACACTCTCATTACGATGGCTGTATCAGATACAACCAACCCTTTTAGACTGATGAGATAATTCCGCTCACGAATGTGTAATCCAATGATGGAGAATCTACTGAATTTCAACACAAAAGTTGTTTGAAAGCTGACTATGTCAGAAAAATGGTGACAGCATTTTTTTAATGTTGCCAAAATAAGCTGAATTGCGTTTGTTGTTGGAAGTTACCCTAAGTATATACTACACTATTATATTATAATAGATGTATATAGAAGTCGATTTCTTAAGATTTGATTTGTATAATTAGTAATTTATCCCTTGAATATTAATTAAGACCTTCCGTTCTCCATTTTGCACTGAATTTTCAAGGCTAAAATAATAATGAAAGATTTAAAATAATAATTTATTCCCCCGAGAAAGAGTATGAGGATGGTTACGATACTCACAACTCGCTTATACACATTTGTGCCACTACGCCACATTTCTTTACTTCTTTAAAAGGGAAATTTACGATTATCTATAATAATAATATCATGGGAGTTCAATTTACATTTGAACTTTATTGAATTAATACTTTGAATTTCGACGCTCGACCTTCATATCTAGTTAATTAATGAAAAAACACAGTGACTTATCACTTACGTTAGATTTTTTATAAAGTGAGGAACTAACTATTATATAATATTTTTAGCTTTCGTTAATATGGCAAGTAATTATGCTAGTTAGAAATCTTGTTTTGACCGGTTTTATCTATTTATAATAGTATGGAAAATAACGAAGGTTTATAAGAGAGCATTATAAGTGTAAGAAACGTTTACGCTATTGTCTTTCTTTTTGTTTTATTTTTTTCCTTATTACAGCGAGCGAAGCGAAGAATGCGAAGCCTCCTGATTATAATAGGTTGTTCGAAAAGTAATTTCATTTTCCCGACAGAGGATTTAATTGTATTTTTCGTATCCAACTTCATACTTAAGCCGCATAATCATTATACGTATGTTTTGAAAGCTGAAATAGACTTCTGCCTCTCAGCTTTACGTTGCATGCCGCATGTAGCAGGGTAGGTTGAGAGAACCTAGTGTATAGACGCTCTGTTCCCCAATTGCATCGATTGATTTTCATTTTCAAAATTCAGTGTTTTGTAGACATTACGTGTTGAGGGCGGAACTCAATGCCGCGTAATCCCTCGACACCATAGCAAAATAATAGAAATATTAATACCCATATAGACCCGCCGTGCCCAAATGGGTACCTATAATAGAACCCTTGTTTTTTTATATTTTTATGCAGTTTATGTCTAGAATTGTAAAGATAAGTAGTATATCCTTATGTTGTAGCCGTAAAATTCAATTAAAAAATTTTACAATCATTCATTTCGTGCATTTTGTAAAGCTGTTTCAAAAATCAGTGAAGGCAAAATTATTTTTAGTAAGTATTTTTATTTTTAAGTTTTTCTTCTAAATACATGTGTTTTGGTACAAAACAACAATAATAAGTACTTAGTATTCTATGTAATATAATTACATTTGATTAGAAAAGAAGAGTCGTAATAAGACAAATTCAACTTTTACGATGCTGTCCCCAATTGGGGTCAATGGGCAGATCAGAGGTAAATTTTTATGTTTTTATACGCATGTCCATCCAAAGTTAATAATGACTTTATATTTATATTTAGCGATCGCAATGATTATAAGGGTCTTCAAGAAGCAATCGCAGTTGTAATTATTGAAGACTTCGGAGAGCTATATTTGGTTGCGCTGCCTATAGAGAGCTATATTTGGTCGTGGTAATCGACGAAGAAGGAGATTATAATAATATACAAAGCACTGCTAATCTGCCTGCTTACTAATAGAAGCAATGAAAATTGAGATAGTAGTAATTATGAACCTTTTGCTAAGAGACGTAGAAAAACCGTAATCTTGAGCAACCTCGTTGGTGTAAAAGTGATCCAACTACGACTAATATGCAAGGTCGTCTTGAGAAATTGTAAGAATTGTTAAAAGATGAAACTCAGCAGTAAAGGATATGAAAAGAAAATCCGAGCCGATTTTGATTATTGCTTTTACCAAGTTAACCATATTTTATTAGTGCGAAGGTTTGACAGTGTGGTATAGGCGGAGTTGATCAGGCTGATCAATCTTTTTACCTGTATAGCAATGCTGTACGTGGCAAAAAATGCTGATGGGTTTTATCCACATATATAGGATCTCGCCGTTGCAAATTCGCGGCACCTGCACTTGCTAACCAATATAAGCAGGATAGATTAGCTTCATTTTTTCGTTACATCGTTCGTCACGATTTAAGAGACGAAAACATCAACGTATTTATGCGCCCAGCAGCTTCTACAGTACCAAGTCTGCAGCACCACGGGGTAGACCACTACTCCCAAAAATTTTGCTAGCAACTGAGATGTGCAATGAGCAATAAAAAAACGCGTTGATAGTGTAAAAAATGTTATAAAACATTTCGTGTCGCAAAAATAGTTTCGAAAATTTACATACTACATGTGCCCAGTGGCCCCATTTAAGGACGGCATTTTTTTATATTTAAATTTTAAAAAAAAACTTTTTTTATTTTCTTACATCGATATCTATCAATTATTACCTATTCCTCGAGTGGGAATCGAACCCACAGCCTGTCGCGTTCACAATCATACGCTTGTGACCCTACTGCACGACTGGCCCTAATATAGCAAAGCCCGTGTGTGAAAAAGTTCAATATATCCACGTAGTAGTTTTTGATTGGAACCTTTTTATATATGGAAAGATATGTGCAGCATTTACATCATTTTTAACTTTTTTATTATGAAAAAGGTAATGCTGTTCAAGCCGAGTGAGGGGCTTGCCGCCTACCGTTATAATGCCAAAAAAGTATCAAAATAAAAAAAAAACACTATTATTTTATCTTACTATTAAAATGTAAAATAAAATGACTAAAGATTTCTAAGAATTTTCAAAATATTCAACACAAACTGTTTTACTATTCAGTAGAATTTGTCCTTTCATATTACTTTTGTAGCTAAATTATTAAAAAGAAATACTTGTTTATTTTTTTTACAAAATCTGTTAACAATATTGCTTAAAAGATTTTTTTACTCAAAAAATCTTCTATGATTATACGAAAATTCTGTGTTTTATAAAGCTTTTGTAGAAATATAGAAATATCAGTAGAATAAAAAAAAGAGATTCACGATGTTTCCCGCATGTAGCAGAAAACGAGAGCCTACTTAGGTACCTAGTCTTAAGACATTCCGTCGCCAAATTAATTATTTTATGACGACAATTTTATTAAATTTTCTGCAATAATATTTAGTTGAAACAGGCAAAATCCATTTAATATGATGCATATTTCCATTTCTGCAAATATTAAAGCTAGTCTAGTATTACGTCTTAGCTAGAAAGTAATAACAAGCGTTGATGTACCCAAATATGAGATATAATTTCGAAATATCATATCATTAAATTGAAACCAGTCGTGGCGCAGGTGTGACTGTTAACGCGACTGGTTGTAGGTTCCATTTTTTTTACAATTTCCATTTTCTTCGCTCTGGTGTCGAGGCAAAGCGCGGCGTTGAGTTCCGCCACTTATACGCGTGCCTCCAGAATTCGGTGGTAAGTGTGAACGGAGTCTTTTAACACTAGTTTCTTTCTGCCTACCTTGCTGTGCAGGATATCGCGTAAAGATGGATTTTTTTATCCAAAGTAAAATATTATTTGAAAGTATCCCATCTTATTATTAAAAAAAAATTCTAAATTATGTTTTATTTCTGCTGAAGTTGTTCAAAAGATTTATAAAAATTAAGGCATCTCAGGTATAATCTATGCTCACCTCGGGGGGTCCGGGGCGTGCTTCGCGACGCAAGTGAGATTAATATCCGACCCCGCTCGCACGAACAACTCTGGCCCGGATAAAATTTCAGCTTTCGACACTGTTGACATAATCAACAAATTTTATTGATGTTCCTTCTTACCTCTTACTTATTTCTTGTGAAGTTAAGGCTGAATTTTTAAAAATTAGTAAACATGTCTTCATTATGGAATTGTTTTTATATATTGTAAATCACTATATTTTTCGTTTTTTAACTTAGAAAATATTATGAGAAGATGATGGTAGAAATGATTTTCAAAGCTCTTCAAAAAGCTTTCAAAGTTAAAGACACATACCATAAAACTTGAGTAGAATAAGAATTACGAGTTTTTTTAAAGAAACAAGTAAACTTTAAATTATATTTAAAATAAAAGCAAAAAAAAACATTAATAAGACTAAAAAAAATATATTAGAAACGTATGAAAATTATAACATAGCGGGAAATGAACCCGCGTTGACCATTAACCTGACTGAGCAATACGTTCAGCCCAGCCCAGCTCAGTCACATCGCATGGACTGTTTCCAAAATAGTATTATCCTTTCCAATACCACTTTAAAAATGATGAAAATATAATAATACTAACCGACAACAGTAAGCCTAAACGACAGACTGATTTTAGGCTCAGTAGAGACTTGACACTCGTAGACACCAGAGTCACGAGGCTGTGCTGGTGCCACGCGGAGAGTCCACTCGTCAGAGCCGTCCGCGTGCAGCGCGGCGAACCGAGCGTCGCTGCTATATGTATGCACTCCTACGGTCAAGATGTGCAAATCCCGTTTTCGTATCCATGATACCTATAACAAAATCCTTATTTGTAATATCTAATAGTTGTATATTTTTTTGATTTCACGCTGTTCCCTAAATGTAGCAGGGTATGTGAAGGGCACGTAGTGTTAAGGCACTCTGTTCCCCATTTCCTTTTAAGTTTTGAGACATTGCGGTTTGAATGGTGAAACTGGATGCCCAGCTTTGTCTTGCAAACAGAGCGAAGAAATGAAAATAAGTTTTCCCCCCTTAATTTACAATCTGACGATGTGCTTGTGACGCTATATATTATTTCTATACATAAATCACTTTAAACATACACAGAAAAAAATTAAAAACATTGTCCTATTTTCACATTTAATATAGGTTAACATAAAAATATACCTAAAAATAGACTATAAACGTTTCACAACATGAAAACTGGGAAGGGAAAAGCTTGGGGACTAAGAACCAATTATACGTAATTAGAAAGTTGTTTAAAATCTCTTGTGTTGTACCTAAGAGCACCTTAAAATCTGGAGCACTGAAGTCAGGATTTAGGCGGTGCACAATGGAATTAGTCCAGGATTGAAACTTTCCTGACGATAACGACAACTTTAAAAGACTTAATTGGATCTAAAATTCAAATTCAAAGAATTAAACAGAAGCAATTTATTTACATTTCTAATACAGTTTTATATTATTTCATTTAACAGTACCTCTCTTTATAATGGAAATGTAGTATATCCACTGATATTGAAATTTTTAAAATATATCTATAATAGGTTTTAAGAAAGCAATAATGATATATATATATGAGGCCGGCGTGGCGCAGCTGCACAAGGGTGTGACTGTAACGTGTGGTTTGTGGGTTCGATCCCGACTCGAGGAAGTGAAATATTTATTTACGTTTATACTTCCATTTCTTTGCTCTGGTGTCGAGGCGAAGCGCGGCGTTCAGTTCTGCCACTCAACACGCAATGCCTCCAGAATTCGGCAGAAAGTGGGGAACTAAGTGTCTTAACACTGGGTTCCCTCTGCCTACCCTGATGTATGCGGGATATAGCGTGAAGCTGATTTATTTATATTGATATTTGTAAAAATAAAAATTAATGAAGGTGAATACCACAAAAAATAAATATAAGATAGGCGAAAGGTCTTGTGGTGAACTCAACCGAGTAAAATGATTTTATGAAACAGGCATGATTGAGTCCCAGTAGAACAAATATATACAAGAAATGTGCCAAATCGGTAATAGAAATCGGTCATGAGGAAAAGCTGAGCCAAAAAGTTAATAAATATATTTTACATTAACTATTAGAAACCCTTTCGACCATTGGTTCAATACATATATAAACTTTTATCAATATTATATATATGGCAAAGTATACGTTTGTTTTATAGCTGTAAAGTATTTAAGCTTAAAGCTTTTTATTTCAGCAATTATATTACAACTAGTGGACCCGAACGCGGCTACGCCCGCTTGAACTATACGAATATTGATTAAATATATTTATGATTTTTTTTCAGTTTTCAATAGAGAGATGCGTTAAGCAAGCTCATTGTGGGTGACGTTTTCTAACAACAAACTTTGCAAATCGTTGCTTAGCAACGGCGGTTGTTATTAACATGGCGGAATAAATTGCATGTATTGCATATATGCATTAATAAGTATTTTAATATATTGGTAGATACCGAAAATATTACAAATATGAGAAAAAAAGTACCCTATGTTCATCCCGAGACCCTCAAGTATCTCTATATGAGTATTTTATCACAATTAAACTAGCACTTTGGCTCTGATTGCGTAAAAGACTGACAGACAGACAGACAGATAGACAGACATAGTTACTTTCGAATTTATAATATAGGTGTGGATAGAAGTTGTTTTTAATGACATATATTATACAAAATTGACATATATTATGTTCACTATATCATAGTATTATAAAAATAGATTGAGTTCTCAAATAGCTTTTGATTAAAAGAAACTAAATTATTAAAAAGTACACTATTATTTTTAATCAACATCTAAAAATAAAATGTTTCAATTTACTTTGCTTCCGTATAAAAATAATTACTGGGGTATGGAACGGTAATAATTACTGGTGTATGGAAGGTCATAGCATTTAGTTGAAAATCACAAGTCGTGTTAAATATACTATTTTTAAATAACACTAGTTAGGGATAGTATCCCTCTGATAGAACTCGAAACCTAGTGTTAATACACTTTGTTTCCCACTTTCCGTTGAATTCTGGAGGCATTGCGTGTGGCAGTGGCAGTACTCAACACAGCGCGAGGCAAAAATTTGAGTGTTGTGTTCCGCCACTCAACACTCAACCATCAGAATTATCAGAGTATGGAGCGGAGTGTTTTAATCCTCTGTCATGAAACATATACACATAACATAACATGAAGTTAATGTTTTCTTTAAAAAAAAAACGCACTTGTAATTTAAATGTTTTAAAAACATAATTATAATATTTATAAAAATAGCAAAAATACTAAAGTAACGTCATATCATATTGCACATTTAATAAGATTTTTTAAATAAATAATAACAGAAAATGAATTGGACAGGCAAAATATAATTTCATTTCGTATGAAAGTATCAAATTTTCACGTTTTCACAAGCAACGGTTGCCAACGTGATGAAAGTAAAATTTTGCATTTGGAATGGAAAAACGGTAACATATTTTACGAGAAGCCGTAAAACAATTCTTGGCCTATTTCGTACGCCTTTGATATCGTATTGGAAATTATTACGAATTTGTATTCGATACGTTCGCCTTGAAGTTTTAAAAATCAAATAAATGTCAGCTTCACGCTGTATCCCGCACTCAACAGGGTAGGCAGAGGGAACCTAGAGTTAAGACTCCCATCCCCACTTTCTGCCGAATTCTGGAGCCATTGAGAGTTGACTGGCGGAGCTGAACGCCACGGCTTGCTTCAGCACCAGAGCGAAGAAATGGAAATATAAGTTTTAAAAGTTTCCTTTTAAGGCTCCGTGGTGACGGAGCAGTGAACTAACTGGTATAACTGCATATTCACAAACTATTCTTTCGCTTCGTATTAAAGTTTTTATGGGTCAAGCCTAGATCAAGCGGCAGTATAATCTCGGGATGGAGAAGAAACTGAGCATGTTTTGTAACGCTCTCTCTGTGTGTCGTTTTTTATGTATCGACCGACATATTTGTGAAAAATATAATAATCTTTTACGTGAACATATTTTTAAATATATTTCTTTTCAATTAAGTACTTACAAAGATGTATTGTCTTTCAGTGTATCAGGAAAAAAGTGAATTAATAATTGAATAACTGAACGTTTTAAATTACTATACAAAATTTTACTTCCCTATTTTATTTCGCAGTATTTTGCTTTTTCAATTTAAAAAAAAATAATTCTAAAAAAAAATTATGAACTCTTAAAACCTAAATCCACTAACATTTAACAACAATTCCAGCAAATATCCAAACACAGTTAACACCCGAAAAAATAAATAACATATTTTTTTCATGTATTTTTGTAATTTCCAATAAATATATGTATAAGTACAGTCGGAAACGTAACAATTCGTTATTTACATTCGGATATGGGCAAACATCACACTGATTGCTTAATGAATTCAAATATAACCAGCTAACTTCATCGCGCTATGCTGTATGTTTTAGTTAAACCGCATTTGCTTTGTACTAATATTGTTATACAATATTTATTCTTTTAAATAGCCAAATGTGGTATACTCAAAGTTAACTTGACTTCAGAGTTATCTTTTGGTTGACATATTACTGTAAATTGGTCGGAAAGTAGAGAGAAGAGTAGAAGAGAGTTTCCGGATGGCCTCTCCGTAAATTACGTGACACTTCTTGACAAAGTGTGACGTTTATGATATCACGTTTCAAATTAAAATATCTAAATATTACAACACTATTTTATTTTTTTTATTAATATTTTCTAGGTAGAAAACTGCGGAGGACCCTTAAATAGTTCCTCTCTATACAACAAATTTAAATTGAAAGATATAACTCCAAGTGCTTAATCTAACACGATTCAATTATAGTTTGTGAAAAATTGCATAAAATATATGTGTATGTATAATTCTTAACGCAAATTCAAATTGTTGACCGTTTTATAAACTTTTTATTTCACTTTCTTTCTTTTAGCTTTACATTGTATCCTGTATGTAGCAAGGTAGGCAGAAGTTTCCTACAGTTAAGATACTCTGCTCTCCACTTTTCGCTGAATTTTTGATTCATTGCGTGTTGAGTGGCCCAACTCAACGCTGCACTTTGCCTCGACACCCGAACGAAGAAATAAAAATATTTCATTTTCTCGTGTGGGAATCGTATTTACAACCTGTCGTAGCTACAATCTCCGCCCCTGCGATACAACTGGTCTTCTTATTTGAAAATTAAAATACAGTTTATTAATACGCTTTTCAACATTGGCCATTAGTTACCAGATATTCTGAATAGTTTGAATACATTTGAAATAATGTCATATTTTATATATACAAATGAAATTTAATTATTTCATACTTAAATTTTATTTTCCATATTATTAATATATCAAACTCATATGACAAATACGATACAATATACATTTCAATTTAACATATTAATGCAAACGGAATCCTTCACTTCTAGCTCATTAGCATTCACTCGTGCTTGTATTGGAAATGATAAGGGGAAATAGAGGGAATTAGATATGACATATATAATGTTAGATGAACAAATTAGTAGTAAATAGTTAAGTACATTGTAGAACCATCAGTGCCATCTTTACTTGTTTTTTTATTTAAGTAGTAGAATTAAATTTTATAAGTTATTTATTTTTATTTAACACTGTTAAAAGTTATTATATAAAAATATATTTGCAGTTAAGCTGTGTGTTTCAAATTGTTTTTAAACAAAACATTAAAGTATATATCGGTCATTTTAAGATCATATACTTCAAGCTTACACTTCTGAGTCAGCATTTTATGTACATACGAAATAAACTGTAAGATTTAAAAAATATACTAATATATATTATTTATTTCATAATATTTGAGGGAGATGATGAGGGAGTTCTTTCAAGTTGAAATATATTATATTTGTTAAATATGATTTACATAACATAAAACTATGAGAAATTTGTATAAACATTTATAAATTTAATAAACTACTTAACTATCGCGCCACCGTGTGGTTTACACTGTACATAGTTTAACTTGGTAACATAACTAATTATCTTCATATTTATATTAACGTTGTAATATTTATTAAAAAAGTTTATTTTAACAACAAAGAATTCAAATATTTATTTATATTTAACTATTTGAATTGTGGTTTTTTTTTTCAATTGTATCGTATAGGAAAGAGTAGACAGAAAGAATTTAGTTTCGAAATCCTCCGTTCTAAAGTCCAATTTCTACCAAGAAAGAGGAATTCTGGAATCAGGGTATAAATTAATCCCAAACATGTTAGTACTGCGATCGTTGTGGATAGCTTTTTATATAAATAAAAATATTTAGACACTGAATTATTTTACGCATGAATTTTTAATTTGAACTTCTATAAAAAGTTAATTATAACGTTTATATATATATACAGAATAAAATTTATTAGTTGTTTTGGTAAATTAATCAAAAATTCTAAAAGTAGAACTTCATTAAGTTTATTACCCTGTTTTTTTATGTAATATATTTATTGTGTACGAACATGTTATAAACGATGAAATCTAACTTTTATAACAACTAACGTTTTTATATTTGTTTTTTGTATTAAGCCTATTATAAAAATGAATAAAAGTCTTTGAGTATATTAATTTAATAAATGTATATATTTTTTAATTATGAAAACTGAACTGAACTGCTATTTAGCGAACATAAATAAAATTCCAAAAAGCTTAAATTACGATATATTACATGTATAACAGTATAGAAAACTATACTAAGTTATTTATACACTTGAATAATATTAAATAAAGTAATAATAATATCGTTCAGGCGTGCAAAACCGCAGGCGAACCGCTAGTTTGAAATAAAAAAGAAACAATCTTTAATACTCGAATAGACGCTGAGCCTTGTGAAGACATTTCCACGAGTTACATGACAAATTACAGCAAGCCTTTGTCTTACAAGAAATATAAATGCCTCGTCGTTTTCTTTATTATACGAAGTTTATTTAACTTCTTGACTTATATTCTTGTTTTGAAGCGTGTAGCGTGTAACGAGGTATGTTAGGGGAACCTATTTTAAATAGGTTCCTTTATCTCGATTAATAATAGGCATAATTACAAAGTTATATTACGCTGTACATGGTGGGACTTAATCTATTTTGGACTGTACAAATGGCGGAGAATCGTGACTTTGGGCTGTTAGTTGAAGCTTTTAGTGTTTGATGTTATAGTTGATAATGGCTCTGAAACTTTAATATTCTGTGGTTATTATTTTTCGCGAAACGTGTTTATTTTCAATAACTTACATGTTATAAAGGGGTAAGCGGTGTTGTTTTAATTTTTGGTTGTATTTATTTTTATATTATATTTAATTCCTAAGATAGGCTCATAAGTTCGCTTATGAATTTGCCATATTTTTGTTTAGTAAGTTTAACTATTAACAATCTTATTTTTTTTTTCAAATAAATGACGAATCTGTAGTAAAATTAAATTTGAAAATGGAATTTTTCATTGCTAGGTTCCTGTAGCGAAGTTTTCAAAGTTGGTAGTTCTGCAGCGAAGTTCTCAAAGTTGAAAAAAAAAGGTTATTGGTAATTTTTTTTTATTGGTCTAATCAGACGGAACCTGGGAACCTAATTTTAGACCACGTCCAATCCGTTCTTATTTAACACTTCCGTTTCCTACTTTCCCCCGAATACTGGAGGCATAGCGTATTGAGTGTCGGTACTCAACGCCACGCTTTGCCTACTTACTAGAGGAAAGAAATGGAAATATTAAACATATTATTCCCCGGAGCAGGAATCGAACCCACTACAATCGAATTTAAAGTCGCATCCTTGTGTACCTGCGCCAAGACGGCCTCAGCGACGGACGGCTTTTTATAATGATTATAATTTTGATTTTTTATATAAATCAGTTAATTCTTAATCAGGTAAATTTCTTTTAATATAAGTCTTGATGGTTGTTAATTGATTTTCTTTTTCCTTTTGTATTTTCAGTTTTATTTTTCTTGTCTCTCTTTGTTTTTGTTTGTTTTTCCTTACTTTCAGTCACATCCTTATTTCATTAATTAGACAATGGATGGAACGTGAGGAAGGAAGCATCTTAGTTTATATCGAACTACTCTGCAATAAGTGAGATGCGTTAATACGTAAAAAACTAAAAGAGAAATAACTAAAACTACTAAAATAACTAAAACTACTAAAACTAAAACTAAAAGTGCGACTGTAAGCACGATGATCGTTGGTTCGATTCCGATGAAATATTTACTATTTTCATTTCCTCGCTCTGATGCAAGGCGATCGCTCAAGAATTCGGCGGAAAGTTACCAGTAAGTTAACACTAAGTTCCCAGGTTCACTCTGCCCTCTCTGCTATTTGCGGGATGCAGCGTGAAGCTTGCAACGGCAAGAGATTCTTTATTAAAATGGTGTCCTATACTACCACGTCAGTATAATTGTAAAAATTAAAACACGTCAATCGCAGAGGGTTAAGGGAAAAGGCATTAAGGGAGCAGTGACTATTTGCGTTTTCTACTTTCAAGCGTTTTTAACGTCCGCTATACGCTCATACGACTGAAAAAAAAACCATAGGAGGGGAAACTCGTAGGTGTATTTAAACAACGCATTCGCAGTTTTTATTTTTATAAATAGGATTTTATTATAATATCTTACCTTGTATTTAAATTTAAAGGGTTTCACGTTAATACAAAATATGTATTTTCATTGTTAATAAACTTAGGTCGTTCTATCGAGTTTTGCTTATACAACATTGTTCTCGAAGAAATGGTACATTGTGACCTAAATCCATAGACAACTAAGTATTATCTGATGCTAAATACAGACCTAAGAATTTTATACGATACTCGATATACGAGACAAAGCGAGAGAATAAATTAAAAGATGAATTAATAAGTAAATTACTGTTTCTATTAAATTTTATACTAAGCCAAATATTTTTGTGCCTACAAATATATATATATATATATATATATATATATATATATATAGACATTAACGTAGTACTCGCCCTGTAGACATGTTAGTGATACTTGGCTGTCTTTTCACTTGGCACGCATGTACATCAGCCTGTATAACCCAGATTTGTATCTAGATTTTATACTTTGTTGCAAAAAAATTAGGTTACGTTCTTCTTTTTCCAAAAGTCGTGAAAATTGGTTGACATTATTACTTTTTATAGTTCACATTATTTCTTTATTCATATGTGGTGATACGCCAATAGTATGTATAATATTTTTGTAGTTTCCATATTTTGAATGTGGAATTCAGTTTTCATATTGTATATGCAAAATCACCAGTCACCGGTTCAATTCCGGTTGAAGCACAAATCTGTATAAAAAAATAGCTTCACGTTTTTTTCGCTATTAATAATTCACCCCCCGAATTAGTATTGAACTCACAATCATGCTTGAAGTCAGGTGTTGTTTCACTTCGCCGTTCGCTTAAAATTCCAAATTTAGCTTGAATTTGGCAAGATTTTAGGTGCCAAGCGAAGAAATTAAAATATTAATAAATATCTAATAATTCATTCCCCCGAATTTAAAATAAACA